>APFE030315241.1:0-82519 GCA_000404065.3 Pinus taeda
TATTCATAAAAAAAATATATATATATATAAAACATTAGGCAAAGTCAAATAAATATTGAATATCATTAGGTTCATGTATTTTAATGAAAAACTCAATTATTTTAATGAACCTAACTATCCATCAAATTTAACCTCATTCCTATAAACAATATTTAGTAATGAGAAAAATCAAAATTCTAAAAATATATTACTGTGTATCTCAAATATGTGGAAAACTGTTTGTAGTGAGTCAAAAAAAGTGTACAATAAATTATAATCGCAAAAAATTTAAAGTTTATGAAAAAACCATCTACAATTATAATTCTTATTATAATATAACCATAAATTCTCTGGCTATTTTAATTGTAATGTTTATTTAATATAATTATATGTTATTGTTTTTCAACACATTTAACTATAATTAATTAAGGCCGAAAAACCCAGCCAACAACTTGTTAAATTATTTTATAGTTCTAAATAAAAAATTAAAATTAAAATAAAAATAATATCTCATATATATTATATATTATTAAAATACCCCTTTTAAAAATTAAAACCCCGCTCGGCAAATGTATAATATGACATATTATATATAGAGTTGGGCTTCAAAGAAAGGGTGTGGGTCTCAACTTAGCCGCGTGCAAAACCTTGAGTGGCTTCTTAGAAATTTGAAACCCTTCTCTGATGGATGCCTTGGCAGTTTCTGGAAATGGAGGGGTACGCATCCGGAATGAATGTGGACCGTAGATCTCCAAATGTGAGATTTCACTTTTCCGTCTTTCCGACGAGTACCCCGGTTAAACATCAACTTTGTTGACCTGTAAGAAAAACGTTGATATGGAGCATAAGCCTTACAGACCGTTGATTACTCTTACACCTGCAATAAGCATAAATCCCAATTTTCGCTCATTTGACTTCCGCTTCAATATTAAACTTCAGCAACATCTTACAATTGAGCCCTGAACGAATAATTGACAATGGGTCTTGAAGAAATTAATTAAATAGGAAACTATAATCAACTCGCGAATTATGCATTGTCTTAACTAACTCCCAACACCCATGCTCATTTGCTACAATTTGACTCTGATGTTGTATTATAATATTAAAAAGGAACTAGTTGTTTGCAACTTTGCACTGTGAAGTTGTTTGCATGCAGCGTTGCGTGACATAGTTTCCATTTCAATCCTTTAAAAGAGTTACAACCCCACGCTTACGTGACCATAAAACCATACTCCCAACTTACAGTTGCCTCTATAGAGGGATGATGAGTAAGAACTTCCACCCATATCGTTATTATTGTAATCACTTATGCTCAGATAAATAGAGTAGAGTCCAGTGCCACTCCTAGTGGGATCTGGAGCAAGGCAGCCATATGTACTAGGAACTGTTTGCTGAGTTGGATAACGTGTGCCACTGGTAATGGGCTCCAAATAGTTATAACGGGTCTTAGCATGTCCTTTACTTCCAAAATCATCATATGAAGGGTTTTCATCCAATGTTGCATATGGACATTTTGTTCCATGGCCAATAAGATCATATGCATATGAATCATGCCTAATACAGTTGTGCTCCAACTCTCTATATAGAGGACCAATATATGCATCTTCGTAAGCTGTTTGTATCATTCATTTATAGAAAATTCTATAAATGCGAAACCTCCATCATTTTGAGTATCACCCACTAGGGTTAGCTCTTCAATAACCTCCATTCTATAGTCTTTAAGTTTCTCTTTAACCATGTACTTTGTCCACGTCTTGCAAATATCGCCCAAGAATAAGCTATGTTTAGCCTCGCTTGGAGCAAGACCACACCGCTTCCCTCATATCGTAGGTTTCTTTAGCTCAGTCACAACATGCTTTGCTTGTTCATTAGTTGCAAATCCAATAAATGCATAGCCCTTATTTTATTTGTTTGTGGATTCTTTGGAAAGCGCACTTCTACCACCTCTCCCGCGTGACAAAAGACTTTTCTCAGACATTCTTCAATTGCATCTTTATCCAATCCACCAACAAAAACTTCAAACTCCTTGTTGTTACTTTCCTAGGCAATTTCAGGCATTCCCATTTGAGCGAGTTCTTTGTCTTCTTACTCTTCACCTGTGGCCTAATCATAAATTTGTTCATAATCTTTGTATAGGTGGCAAATTGTTTTATTCATATGGTCACATTGGACAGATATTGAGACACAAAATCCTCTTTTTCGCTATTAGAATACAAAGATTATTTTTGTTCGAAGTGCATCCCAACCGTGTGAGGATCACAAAATGTCAAATCGCTTTCATCCTCTATGACATAATATCATATGGAGTTTGTGTGTCAAAGACCATACCCAGGTCATCGTTCATTATGAACGATTTGCTCACAAAAGCATTAGGCAATGGATCCACTATTTTTTCCTTCTTGAAGACAATGTTTTATAAAGGCCTCAGCATTTTGTGCATAAACCTGTGCGTGGGTCTTGGAATTATTTTTATATTGAGCAATAACCCACTTCATAAGATAACATGCTTCATAGGTTTTTATATGTATCAACATTCTCACCACCTCTTGATGCGTTGAACACTAGTATTTGCTCCTTTGTGGGCTCCTCCCTTGGTTGGGCATCTTGTGTGTCGAGCTACATTGTAAATCGTTGTTGGTTAGTAATTGGTGAACGACGATATATGGTCTAACATGAAATAAGCACTTCGAAATTGGGCGTCGAGCCCAATAATTCAAATAAAGATGGCCCTATGCATAAGAGGTTAAGAGTACCAATAACATTATAAAACTCAATTTTGGCCCAAGTATAAGATATTTTTTTGAAACAAAAAACACAAGATTTTACATGTAATACCATAAATTAGAATGAGGGTATTGACTTTCCTGTGAGGCCGCAAAGAACCCAAAGACTCAATGCCTTCCTTTTAGCATTCCATGAGTTTTACTCCAAAACTCTTTATCATTTTCACCTTCAGAAATTTAGCTACAACAGAAAGGAAAAAGGCTAGCAATTATGTGGATTCATTTGTTGCCTCCTATCATAATATACAGAAGATTAGAGCTCAATTTTCAGGTCTCATCCTTCTCACAAAAAGAGGCATCTTTTAAATCCACTAAGACAATGTCATGGCTTAAGAAAAGTTTTTTAATATGGTAACGAAATTATGGAGTGGTCTTGGTTAACAAAGACTTCAACAACATATAATTCCTTTGAAAAATCATCGTGCTAGGGTGCTTTTAACCATGTCCTTACGAATTCATTTTCAAAGTGCTCAATACTCACGGGCGTAAACATGACCACCAAAAGGCCTAAAATTTGAATCACATTGTTTGTTGCACATGAATTGGTTTGAAGAGTTGCCACTAGTTGTTGCATGTTATCTAGATTCAGCAACAATGATGTATTTGTTGGTTCTAACCTTCAAAATTAATTGTCCATGGCTCCTTTATCAACAAGATACTTTAATGAGCCCCAAATCGTCACTGAAGCAAGCTAAACAAAAACATCCCTGGAGCAAAAAGGTGTTGGTCCAACTAGTCTCAAATATGGTTCGATGTATCTGTAATGAGGAAGTGGCTCTTCAAATCCACAGCAGGGTTGATAGTCTGAAAGAAGTTGAATACATATTGATCATGTGTAGATGCATCATCAAAACTGAATAAGGGGATCATAATATCTTCATAAAATGGAGACATGGCTTGTCTTATGATATAAATTGCTTGCTTATATGGGTTTAGTGTCTTTCCAATTCCTGGTAAACTTCCCCTATTAAAAGACCATTTCCCACTCCACTCATGAAAATGTTCTTGGACAAAAGTTAAGATAACATGGATAATACATTTTCTTTTGGGGGTCATCAAACCACCCATCATTGTGTTGCAACCACTTATAATGGAAGAGGAAAGTCTCATGTAACTAACAAGTGATGAACTAGCACATTTAGCCACCACAATTAGTGATTGAAATCACAATTTACCTTGCTAGTTAGTGATTAAGTCATTGTTTGACTTTATTAGCCTGCAATTGAGTGGTTTGTTTGCTTCGTCTTCATGTAATAAGTCACTATTTGTCTCCCTTGTGATTAGTCGTTATTAGGCTCTCTTCTTTGCAATTGAGTGCAATTAGACTCTCTCACATCCTAACTTGCAATGTCTCTCTGTTCTTTGTGATTCAACATCATCAATATTTATTTCTAGATTTCCTACATTCTTGTCAGAGTAGCAATATAGTGCTAAATTTTTGTATGCTTACTTGATCATTGCAATAGGTGAATTATTTGAAATGGCGAGATCCTTATACCAATTTTTTCATTTGCTATTTAGCCCTACTTATTGAAATTTGTGACCAGATTTCCTAATAAGTCTTCATCATTGTAATTTATATTCTCTTGTCGCGATTTGCAACCCTCTTTTATGATCACTATTTATGTCCTCTTATCATAGTTTGTGACATTTTTTTGATATCCAATATTGTGATTTCTTTTACCATGCTTAATTTGTCTCCATATCACAACTTGTCCCTTCCTTGTTATTGAGCACAATTTTCCTTCCTTACTCTATAGGACACTTGTGCCAATACAAAATTCACAACAATTGTCACTTTTGAGCATTCATCCTCAAATATAGAAGATGAAATCAAATGCCTCATGTATCCTTGTCCCAACAAGGTTCCCGTGGATCAAGTTACATAGTAGCACAAATATTTCTGATGAAATTCTTTTAACAAAGACATCAAACAAAATTAAGAGTTTGAAGACACCATTGTTTCACTCCCAAACTCATTCATAGAAGTGTCTTTCTCCATCTTGGTGATCTCTAGATTATTTTTTATTTCTTCACTTACGAATGTATTTTTTCCCTCCCATACCTTGGATTTTCATCACGATGCAAGGAAAGAACTGATAAAAAAAACTTCATTCCTTTGAAGAATTTCGTTGTTACTAGGAGTCGCCTATGAGATTATTTGTTGAAGAAACTAATTAGTAGAGGCAGGTGGCCCAAAAGCAAGCTCTTTTGCAATGGTGCTCCTTATTCCTCCTATGGTTATGCTTGATCAATTTGAAACTTGTTCCATTAGCTTAGTTCCATGCCAATTTTGATTGTAATTTATAACCTTTTAATTGAACATACTTATCTTTTATTTGTGTTCTTGTTTCTCATGCTTTTATCTTCGATTACTAGGTTACATGCTCCACTCAAAGGATCTATTTTTGTTCCACTAAAACCCTCAACAATGGAATTCTTGCCCTCGTTTGGAAAATGCTCTACTATAAAATGGGTGGTCTCTTCTTGTTTTCTTATAAAATATCCAACTACTGAAGATTTTCTGGCATCCAAATCATTACTTTTTGGGATCTAACCCATTGTAAAAGTTCCAAGCATGATTTCTCCTTCAAGATCACTAATATTAAAATAAATAGAGGCACTACACATAACACCAATGTTGTTCTGATTTATGAAGTGGATGTTTGTATACATCGAACGTTCCAATTCCAAAATAAACAAGAAACTTCCTTTTGTGAAAGATGAACAAATCAATGAGGCAATAGGAATGGTGATGCTTAGGTAAAAATGAATAGTAGTGTGCCTAATATGACTATTTAGTTCTTAGATAGACTAATATATGCACTTACCACAACAATTGTAGCTAGAGAATTGCTATTTCCAAGTCTAAAGTTTCCTGACATCCCTAACCAATGCATGGTGATGACCATAATCCATCCTATTCATTGTTGAATGGAATTATAAAAGTAATTTTCTATGGAAAATAATTGCAATAGGAATAATAGTAGGGCAAGCATTTATTGCTTTTTGAAGTAGTAGTTGTAGAAGATACCAACACAACACACAGACCATTCCACCAATTGAAATGTAGTTTCTTAGTCTCTCTTTATTATAGTCTTTAGTGATACCAAAGAAAAAAGAAAAAGGGGAAACCCTATCAACATCACTAAAATAACTAAGGATATTTGTGAATATCTTTTTGTAATCTATCTACTTTTCAATGTTTGGAAAATAGACCCAATTGACACCACCTTAATTCCATTATATTAGAATTATTCCAACAATCAACATGAGTATCACAGTTAGAAGCTAGAAAGTGCTAAGTTGTTAAGCATGTAATGATATTGCAGGTTCACAATTCAACCTGGAGTTGTATCTAGACTTTCTATTTTGCTAACATGTCTTGTGTATAAGAGTAATTCACAAAGTGGATACTGGAATGAGTGTACAAGTGTAGATGTAGCATCTATGCTCGGTGCAACCTCTCAAGGAACTAAAGTAGTTATAACATTATTTTCTTCAAAATAAAATCCTCCATTATGCAATGGTCATTAACAACCATGCCCAATAGTAGTTTGCCAATTTTTGTTCCAAAACTACACATTATTATTTAGAATATGGAATATAGTGCATGCATCCATGTGCCAAGATTATTTTTACCATTATCTAAAACAAAATCCAGAAGAAGAAAACTTCGAAGGGGAGCATGATTTTCATCTTTAGTAAATCCTATACTATGCAAATTTGGCTAATGTGAAAGGGTTATTTCTTAATCAAGTCATAACTAGGATTCATCCAGGGAATGCATTTGGTGATGATAGGGCTATTTTAACAGGTATGACTAAGTAACACAATAGAGAAAACTTTGAAAAATTATAAAATCAAGGGGACAAAAAATTTTCACATGTACAAGGTGAAAATTTTGGGCGAGTGTTGTAGCGTCTACAACAATTGGTGAACCACTAATAGAATCCAACACCTTTGTCTTTGTCCTTTCAAAGTATAGAGTCTTAATATTAATGTGACTAAGTATTGAATAGATATTGTGTGTACCACTTTAAGCTATCTAATCATTTATTGATGTGCCATCCATCTATCTGACAATTAGCTCATGATAATGTTTACAAACTACATTCATAGTTCACACATGTAAGTCTTCAACCATGATATATATAACATGATATAGGGTTTATTATGTTTAGAAATTAGTGTGAGTTTCTAGAGTTTCTCCACTGCTAGCAATAATTCATAGCCCCATTTCACTTAAGAAATCACAAGAATTTCTTCGCTACTAGCAAGTATCCTTAGCCCCACAAAAGTTCCTTGCATCACCCCTTGCACAAGAAGCCTTTCTCATGCCTTTAGCCATTTTTATTTTCTTTTTCCCTTTACATCTAATTTTCATTATGTAGGTGTTCTTTGCATGAGGGGAGATGAGTGATCCCTAAGTTATTTTATGGGAAATAGAGATTTCTTTTTTTTATAGAACTAAAAATTTTCTGACTTGGGTTTTCTGTCATGCCATATCTCCATGCAAAGTCAAATATTTACCACCCAAACAAAAACATATTTTAGGCTATGGATTTGGGTCGTATAAGCTGATTAGAGTTCATAAAAAGCATCAACTTATATTTTCCTTGCTAATAGGTTAGACTTGCGAAAAATATATCAAGGATGTGATTTTGATACCAGGGTCTATAGTGATTGCCTCTTAGAGTGACCAACACAACCACTTATCAGGATAGAAACATTAGGGCAAGATGGGTAAAGAATCCCTTCCAGGGTTTTATTTATGTATAGGTGTAATACTAAATGTGATGGAAAATAAAAAATGTGAGGCAAATCTAAATGAAAAGTATATAATTAATGCAATAGACAAAAACGTTAATTGCAACTGAAAATACAATTGTAATGAAGTAAAGAGGAAAGAATAATGTATAAAAACCAAGCTAAATGAAAAATAAAAAAGAAATGCAATGCAACTAACTGAGGAATAAAAGAGAAATGCATCATAACAAACTAAATGTGGAAGAAAACAAACAAAAGAAATAAGATCAAATATGAAAGAAAAATGCCATGTATAACTACTCTAGCAAATGAACAATTAAAACTAAATCTAAACCTATTCTAACCCAAAAGGAAATTGGGATCACGTGAAATCTAACTTCTATTGGAGCCATTCAATTTTCTCTCAACCTTTAAACATAGAGATATAAAAAATTAGAACCATTATAAAACAATGCACAAATGTAGAGATATTTACCTATCTATCTTGCACAAGAGAGAGAAGGTTTCACCTGTTGGAAAAAGATTTTGTCAAAAAGGACCCCCCTAGCCAAACCATAATTGTATCTTTATATATAGAATCATAAGCATGAAAACCCTAAAATAAAATTCAAATATGAGTATCCATTCAGTGAAACAAAATTGTGGAGGGAATATTGCGAAAAAACCCTAACAAGATCTAGTTCAAAGATCTTATCAAGGTCTTGATGTCTTAACATAACCATTAGTGGAAGGTAAAGTGCGTCAATATCCTTATAGGGCTCTAAACCTTCAAATGTTGTAGAATCATATTTCCATGGCTTGGTGAAATCAACATATGCACATGGACAACCATCATTAGACATATCAACATGGTCATTGTTAACAAGATGACAATTGTTAATGTTATGGGTTTGATTAGATGCTTGGATATTATTATAATGATCATTTCACACAAAATATTCTTCATCGATCAAAAATGGAGATGAATGAACACGAGGGATTTAATGAATGATTTGAGTTGTGGAATCTTCCTCTTCACTTGCTAAGGATTTGAAATAAAAAGAGATATGGCCATTGTTTATATTATTTTCTTCTTCCAAATGTGAGAAACCACCATATTGTACCTGATTACAATCTAGCCCAACTAAATCAACATATAGAGGATTTAAAAATGATTGATGGTCTATCATATTCATAAAAAAAGTCATGATACAATGAATAATGGGTTGAGGAAGAAAGAAGATGAAAAGACTCTCGAGAACAGAACTCAATTTCCATCAAAACGGATTTTGAATCTAGATTTTGCACATCCATAATTTCCATAGGAATCATCAAATCAGCATACATGTTACATTATTTGGAAACATTCGAACACTCATGATTAACTGAGGCAATACCTTGGTCAAATCAAGGAGATAAAGTAAAGATCATATCATGAGGAGATGGAAGATTAACAAAATTGACTTGAATTTCATCATCATGGTAATCAAAAGATGGCTTACTGATTTCAATTTCAAATTTCCCCATTTCAAAATAATTTATCATATCTCCTAAAAGAAGACAACTTTGCTTCCTTTCATGGAAAATTTCTTCATTACCTAGATCACTCATAATAGAAATTTCATTGTTAGCATTGGAAATTGTTTCATTAGTTAATGAATATGATGGAGGATGAGAGATGTTATGGGTGAAAATTTCCTCCTCCAAGGCTTTGGCGATTCCTTGAATCACATATAAAAAGGATACAAATGTTTGCTCATCAAAAGGAGGAAAATGTTTTGGATGATTTGTAACTTGAAAATTGCTAGAATCATCTAATGATTGATTACCAGTATTCAATTCATATTTAAATTGCTCCTCAGAATGACCAACTAATCATGTAAACTCTTTTATTAAATTATGTCATTCCATATCTCTCTTAGGAAATATATAACAAATATTGGGAAGTCTATTGGAAGAATCCTCTAATGATTCATATGGTTTCATTCTAATCTCATTAATATTTTTAAATAATTTCTTAGGACAATATACTTAGAAAGAGGATAGAATCTCACCAATGAATTTCTCTAATGAATGGACATATAGAGTTGGAAAATTGTTACACTATAACTTGAAACGTACTTAAAAAGTAAGAGTGAAAGTATGTTGCTGGCTTAGGGGGCCCTGACCCAGGTTCAGTGTTAAGTTAGCCAAAAAATCCATACACTACAGGAAATTTCAACATTAATCCATGGACTGCGGACTGAAGTCTCCCCCGAAGTAGTATGAGGGGATGTTGGAACCAAGCTTTCACACCCACATATGGTTATGGTGTCATTTTATGCCCTGACCCTTCTTTCATGCAGATCAATGAGCCCTTAAGGCTTATCTATATGACTTCCTCTTACCAGCCTCTAGACCTTTGTGAAGGTCTGTGACTGTCTTTCACAGAGCCTAAATAGGTGAATCAACCACTTACGTGCCTCTGTAATCATGGATAAGTCCGTTATTACTCGGATCAGCTTACGTGTCTGATATCTTTAGCATGCATTAAGATATTTTTCACGTAAACAGATATTGTTACTTGCATTCCTATAACAATGTAAACCATGTAGAATCGCACATTAATACAAAATTAAATATTATTCATCATAACATAAATGCATTCATTCATAATAGAAGTAATTGGATAAAACATAGATATTTATAGAATAGTCTCTTTATGGATACTTCAAATTTGTTTACAAACTCAAACTACCTTGCATACTCAGCTGCAAGGGTCCGTGCACTCAGGTTAGGACTCTACTCTAGGCGTCTGTGCACATAGCTGTAGAGCCTCTCTTCTACTCTAAGACTCTTCGCTCGTCACTTCTACTGACCCATTACATTCACTCTTCGCTTCAAATTACTGCCTTAGACTCTTCTAAGACTTTCCTTTTTATACAATCCCATGGTCTACGGACCATGGGTAGGTCTACTAAAGCTGACACAAACTTACATAAACAAAGGGTAAAACCCTTTTATGACACTTTACATCTACGTGCTCCGTGACCACAACTTGCAAATACTTTACACTTTATATACAAAAACTTGGGATTTCAGCCCCAAAATTTGGGCTTTTGCCCCAAAATTGACCTTAGGGGACCCTCTCCCAATAGGCCCCAACACAAATATGATGAATTTCCCTCGAGTCACTTTGTTGGCACATAGATCTTACTGCGAATATCTCCCAGCTCCACTTCTGCCACTACAACTTCAGTTGTGCACTACGTCGCTGCCTGCTTGACCTGCTCCACCAGCTACTTGGTTATTGGTCCTGCGCTATATTCTTGGATCTTCTATTGTGATCTCTACAAGCTGGCCAACTTCTCTCCAATGGTGGCATAGATCACATAGGCCTCATCCATCCAAGGCCACAATCTAGCCTTTAGGACTACCTCTTTCTGCTACGCTCCTTCCACATGTTCTAGCAGTTTCTTTGCCTCCTACAGCTTTGCCAATCTCTGTGTGACAACGATGGTGCACGTTGTCACCTTTTCTTTTTCATACTGCTGCTACAGTTCTTGGGCCTATGTGTTCAACCTCTACAGGTTAGGATCTTTTTGCAGACTCATGATTAACTCCATAGACTACTCGACATCTACTATAGCTACTCCATCCCTCATAGCAGCTTCACATTGTTCTTTGACCTCTAGTGGAGTTGAAGGTTGTATCTTCAACTCATGCTCTGGAATTTTTAGGTTTAGCTCAACTAAACCTTGGCCATCTCAGTCTTCACGTCATGCACCTGCATCCAACTTTTGAATCTTGGCTTCCACCGATGTTTCTTTTGGGATATGCAGTTCCAGAATGGTTCTGCATGCTTCGGATACTATTGCGGTGGTGTGCACATTATTTTCCTGAACTTTCTTCTAGGCTTCTGCCGCGGCTCTCTTCTAAAACAAAATATGTTCATTCTTGATTTTCTGCTCACTAATCATGTGCAACATGTGCTTCTCTCAGGCCTTAAGCTCTTCGATGACACCTACTTTTAGGGTGTGAAGGAATTCACCAGGGAGCATAGCCAGGTTGAGGTCAACATTCCTCAGCATGCTGACAGTAGCCTTGTTAGCTTCCACCTCCATGCTTAGAGCTCCATCGGGCAGTGTGACTGACTGGAGAGCCAAAGAGCAAACCAACTCTGCTGCTTCAGTTGTCTCCAACACTAAAACGGTTGAGGCTGCGCTGCTCTGCCCTGCACCTGTCTGCAGTCTAGTGGCTTGGATCTGTAGCTCATGCAGACCCATCTGAATGGCACTTAATGACTGCTTCTGCTGCTACTCAAACTGATGCAATAGTTCCACTGTCGTATCCCTTACCTTATTCCCAATGTCATCCAATTTTCCCTATGTCAAGATGATTAGGTAAGGCGACAACTGAGTGGCCTTGGTATTCTTCCGTGGTCCTTATTTTTCCTATTCCCTTTCTGCTTCACCCGAAAGGGAGTGCTTTATAGATCTCCACCACCCTGTTCTGATTGCTCTTCTTCCTCTGTCTATGGTGAACGGGATTTCTGGCTCTTGTCAGAGCTGTGCTCTTCCTGCTTTGCTTGTTCCCTGGCAGTGCACTCCGCTTCTGCGTGTGCCTTCCCCTCTGTCTCCTTCTTTCTCTTTTCATCCAACTGATGAACTTTCACTTAGGTTGCTTCTTTCTTCTATTTTTTGGTGGACTTACTAGTCCCAGTAGACAAATTAGATGTTGTGGGCCAGTATATTGGCCACCGATCGAGGACCACTACAATGGCATCATCTGTCCACAAAACATGGGTAGATATTCTAAAGCCGACACAAATTACATAAATATAAGGGTAAAACCCTTTATGACACTTTACATCTACGTGCTCTGCGACCACAAATTGCAGAGACTTTACACTTTACATACAAAAACTTGGGCTTTTTGCCCCAAAAAATTGGCTTTTAACCCCAAAATTGACCCTAGGGGACTTTGTCCCAACAACCTCCATAATTATGACCTTAGGGACAGCTCCCCTAGAGGCAATAGACCCTCCAGCACTTGCAATTTCTAAGGGTTCAGACATGAAGCTGTTAATAAGCTACTGGGTTGCCTCAGGTAACCTGTCAAACATAAAACTAGCAACCAAGTCTTAAAAGAACACACGGTTCATGCACACCAGACAACACAACACATAAAATATCATAATGCAAAGTGTCTCTCATTGGGTGGCCATATGTAATTTATAGGCAAGTTTGAATTGAAATTTGACTGTTCCCCCGAAAATCCGCTCATAAATGCTAGATTGGCAGTAGATTTTCAAAGATCTTGCTCTTAACTTCAGCCTTAAATGCCACCCCCTACTCCTCTTAGCCATTTTCTCACTGTCAAATCATAAGCAGTGATGGTAATGGTCACTTTCTGGCTACATTGTGTCATCTCTCGTGCTATAGCATAACTCCCTTCACGCGCCTTCTGACACTATGACAACCATACTTCCCACGCAGGTCCCTCATCCCGCAACTCTACAACCCAGGCAATGTATTTTATAGTCCCACACTTCCTTGTAGCTTCTTGGAGTGGTAAGACTATGCTACCATCATATAGTCATCTGGTCGGATCCCCGGTGTATGGCTTCAATCGGCTACCATTTACCTTTCCAGGAAATGGATCTCCATTCAATTTCGCCAGTTGAACTGTTCCACCATCGGTAATCTCCTTGATCACATATGGCCCCAGCCATATGTGATAAATTTGTCAAACTTGCTGTCATATAATAAAACTAAATTGTTTACCTTGAAGGTGTGTAGTTTGATGTGCTGATTGTGCCATGCCTTTTTGCTCTCCCTCTGAACTTGTTGATGGAATCTAACCAAGAATCTATCTTCATCCAGCTCAGTCAACTACACAAGTCTTTCTTCTAAGGCTCTGTGATTCACCTTTCCTGTGAACACCACTATTCACATATTAGGCACAATGTACTCCATTGGCATCACAACTTCTATGCCATAGATCGGTCAGAAAGGTGTTTGTCCAGTCAAATTTTTATGAGTAGTTCTATAAGTCCACAACACCGCTAGTATGCGCACGTCCCAATCATTTCTTTGCACACTGCAAACCTTTGTCAGTGCGTTCTCCAATTTCTTATTAAATGCTTATACCGTACCATTAGACTAAGGGTGATATGGTGTGATCTTTTGGTGATAAGCTTGGAATTATTTTGTTAGTGCATTGATCGTTTCATTAAGGAAATGTGTACTTTAATCACTCATCAAAATATTTGGGAAGTTAAACCTAGTCAACACATATTCAAATAGGAACTTCATTATTGTTGCCCCTGTACAATCCTTTACAGGTTGCACCTCTGCCTGTCTGGTCAGATACTCAGTCGCAGTGATGACATACCACGTACCCATCTTCTTTCCTGGAGGCTGAATCGGTCCTACAAAATCAATTTGCCCATTTTTCAAATGGCTACAATGACACTTGTGGATTCAGAGGTAGTTCATCCCTTCATGATGGCCTTCCCATCTGCTAACATGCATCGCACACCCTAGAATATGCTTTCAAATCCTTATGCACTGTTGGCCACCACAACCAAGCACGTAAAATCTTCTGCGTTGTTGCGTTTCCTGCATAATGGCCTCCCACAACCCCTCCATGAGATTCAGCTAGGATGTTGCTTTGTTCAAACTTAGGCACATAACTTCACAATATCTCATCCAATCCCATCTTATAAAAGTGACCAGCAATAACAGAAACATTTGCTGTGTATACCACCAATTCCTTCTTTTGCTAGCTAGTGTACCCTTGTGGAGCTATTCCTGTAGTTAGAAAGTGTATGATGTTTGAAAAATGATTGTCTGCTATGCACAATGTCAAAAACTATGTGTTAGGTAGTCCTTCCTCCAAATTAGCGGGCTCCTCCGCTGTTTCAATTCATGACAAATGATCCAACACAAGCTTGTTGACCAGGTACTTTAATGCAGAATGGTCTGTATACATCTTAAGGTTTCCACCTAGCAAGTAATGTCTAAACTTCTGGAGCATGTACACCATAGCCAAACCTTCGCACTCTATCATCAAATAATTATTCTCAGCCTTAGATAACTTCCTCTTTCAAACGCGATAAGGTGATCCAACGCTCCCTCATCATCTTGTGTCAGTACTGCTCCCAGTGCAATACATGACACATCCACATGCACATGGAATTCCTTCTCCCAATCTAGGAAGACTAGGATCAGTGCAGTGATCATCTTCCCCTTTAATACATCCAGGCTCCATTGACATTCTTCATTCCAACATAATGTAGCAGCCTTCTTCAACAGTTTTTCCATCAGCGCGGTAATCTTGGCATAGCTCTTGATGAACTTGTGGTAATAACCAATATGCCCCAGCGTTGCGCGGAACTGTTTGACACTTCTTGGTGACTCCTGATTTATGATAACCAAGATATTAGCTAGATCCACCATTAATCATTGTTTGCATACTACATGACCTAGCAAGATTCCAAAAGGGACGCAAAATAAACACTTCTTCAAGTTTAGCGCGATCTGATACCTTTCGCATGTATCCAACATCAAGCGTAGACAAGCTACATGGTGTTTTACCACCCCAAAAACCGTCCAATCATCAAATTATACCTCCAAAAACTTGTGAATGAAGTCCTTGAACACCGCAATGACTATGTGCGAAAGGATTGCCGGCACATTCTTCAGTCCAAAAGCCATTACAATATACTGAAATCATCCCCATTTAGTCGTGAAGGTCGTCTTACTCCTACCTTTCACCGCGACCTTGATCTGATGGTACCTCGAGAACCCATCAGTGAATGAATATGCTTCATGGCCCCATACATTATCCAACATTTCATCGGTGAATGTAGTTGGAAAAGGATCATGCACGTAAGTGTCATTCAAATTCTTGAGATCTACGCATATCCTTATTTCATTCTTTTGCTTCTTTTCCTAAACTACCATAGGACTGACCCAATCGGATTCCTCCACTGGTTCAATGATTCCTGCTGCGAACATTTTGCCCAATTCTAAGAGGACCCTTTCTTTTTACTTAGGATTGGGGCAATATGGCCTATGTGTCATAGGCTTTGCATCTGGTTTCAATATTATCCTCATCACTCCAAAATCGCCTATTATCCCTTTCAAGTCTGAAAGCTTTGAAGGGAACAAATCTTGGTACTCGTGAAGAAATTTAGTGACCTTATCCACCATAGCATCATCTCAATAGTCCCCTATCTTCGCAAACTTTGGCTCCGTCTCTGTCCCAATGTTCACCTGTCTCGTTTTTAGTGGCATGATGATATCTGGATTCTTTATCTATGGCCCCTCAACTTCACAGTGATCTGGGATGTTAATGTTCCTTGGATCCTCCTCTTCTTCTTCAATAGTCACATTGTAACACTCCAGCGCATGGCGCAGCTAGGTGGTCCACTATAGTTGAATCAAATCCAAGGGATCTTGTAGGATTCTAAAGATTGCTACCTTAACCTCTTGCAGTGATTCATCAATGCACTCGAATCCATCCTCAAAGTTGAATGTCATCAAGAATCCCTATCTCAAAATATCCTATTCGTCCGTGCCATGGCAAAGCTCTGTCTCCAAGTACCAATTCATAGGTATTACATCCAACATGTGATAGAACAGATGCACCCACTTTGCTTATGGTTTTTCTCCATAAGCATTGGTCCATTTGGCTAAATGATCACGCAGATCACTCCTTCCATCATATTTATCTGTCAAACGCACCTTTGGACGACCAAACTGCACCCTCATTAGTCTTCTATATTCATGCCATCCATCGAAATTTCCTTTTTGCGTACCCCATCATCTTGTAGGTGTAGCACACAACACCAAGTCCAATAATTGGAAGCGATGCTTCTCTGGCACTTCCCTTTCAAATGCATCCAAAAATTTATCAACGTCAGTTAAACCATCATAATAAGGCAGACTTCTTACCTCTGACGATACACAATGCAGTGATTTGGTCATCATGTTACAGTGTAGTGTAGACACTTCGTGAAATCGATTTTGCCACTATTCCAACTCCTCATTTGAATTTTATGTGCAGGATCTTTCGCAGTCCCATGCAATACATCCATCTACTGTCGAATTCACCTGATCTTGATCTCAAGTTGTTATCTTATAAATCTCGTCCAAATCATCGTCACTTTCGTAGTCATGGACCATTCAGTCTAGCGCGGTCCTTCTGTAGGGTCCAACAATATTACTACGCAGAGTGATTTTCTTTCAGATGACATCATCTGCTTCTTCAAATTGATCACTTGGCACATGTCGATAGCCCAGTTAATCCCAAGGAGCATGGGGTATGGATTGTTTTCATCGACAATCTCTATTACTTTGAAATCCGCCAAAGTGCTCGTGCCTTCAATATTGACTGTCACTCCCTGTAGTCTTCCCATGGGGATAATAATTTGCTAATTCCCCATCCTCAATTGAATAGAAGACCACTGCAACGCATGTCTCCCCATTCTCTCCCATGTTTGTTTCGGGAAAAAATTCGCATCTAACCCAAGATCTAGAATAACTTGTTCCATTTCATACTCTCCTATTTGCGCGGTGAGCCTCATCTCACACCCTATTCTTGCCTTATGCTTACTAATTTTCTTGACCACGCATGGTCCATCAAGAGCATTACCAGCACATTTATTGACCAACTCCTATAATCCTTTTATGGCCTTGCTATTAGGTAGCAGATTCATACAGGTCTCTAAAAAGGTAGTAAGCATGGATGGGTCCATTTCTTCAGACTGCTTATCCTGACTTCCTAAGGTAGAAGCTTTAGCGAAGCTTTTCTTTGCTTCCATGAAGGTTTTCTTCACACGCTCTAGATCAAATCCAACCTCTATTTCTGGAGCTTTGCAGACCCATTCACCTTCTTCAGGTCGCTTTCACTTATCTTCGCCACTTTTCATTCCACTTTGTAGCACAATATTCACATTGGGGTCCTCTTCGCTAGGCTCAACCTTCATCATCTACAGGTTTTGCATAGGTTGCTGAGGCTACATCCCCTTTTCACGCATCTTAGTTATTAATACAGGGTAGTCTTCTATTACATGGTCAATCTAGGTACAGTATCGGTACGACGGGCACATCAGGTTCGTGCATTCTCATGTGTAGTGTCCTGGGCCTCCACAATTGTGGAAAATAACTTTCCCTTGACATCTCACAGGTCCTCCTCTGCCTCTGCCTCGTTTGCGCCCTTGATATCCTCATCGCAGCCCCTAGCACCTTGATCCAAAGGTTGAGTTTCTATCTGCATTCAATACACAAACTTTCTCCATCATGAACTCATAATTATGGCAATTACACTCATCGTGGCCTAATGATTGGCAGAAGTTCTAGAAGAGCTATTGTGATGTCTGTACAAATTTCTGCAACAAGTGGAAATTATCCGTCACAAGTTTTGTAGCTACCTAACAGATAGCACACCACAGCATGAGCCCTGTACTTGGCCCTTCTTGAGCTTCTGGTCTCAGAGGAATTATCCCTCCTCTTGCAGCATAATTCATGAAGATAGGGAAATGATCTTTATCATGCCCCTGAATTTACATTTCAAACACTAAACTTCTTTGTGGACCTCTAGCTGAGCCACTCTTTCCTTCTTCAGACTTTGGAATTCTAAGCAAAGGTTATGCAACTCCATGTGAATCTGCTGAACTCCCAAAGCAACATATTGAATTGTTGTCTCATGCAATATCATTACAATCTCTAGGGCCTCACCTGGGTCCCAATCTTTTGTTGTTATAAAGAAACCCTTAGATGAGGCAAGAGCGAAGCCACAAACCACTAGTGATGCTACCCATTCGTAAGATTCATGTTAACTTCACAGATCTTGCACTTCAATCTCTGATGCAAATCCCTAGGTGTCTCACCAAGCTTCATGATCTCCTTGAATCCAACAATTGATTGTGCTTCATTCTTGGGCCTACTAAATTCCTTATTCAGTGCAGTCTCAATGTCCACCATCATAGCTATCGGATTACGAGTGCAGTACTTAATGTACCACGTTAGTGTGTGTTCTTGTAAAGAAGTAACCAACGTAGCTTTCTTCATATGATCATCTGTAATGCTTTGGGCTTCCCACACAACCTTCGCAACAAACCAAAACTAGTCTAAGTCCTCATTCCCCAAGCCCTTGAAAATGGGCAATTTTACTAAATTGGCCATATTGAATGGTGGTGGAGGTGGTGGCGGTGTGGGTGAAGGTGTATGCAGTGGAGGTGAAGATGGGGGTGGTGTGGGTGGGTGTGGTATTCATTGGAATCCTTGCCTTATTAACTGGGTAGCGCTCTATGGAGAATCCTGTGCTACTTCTTCATCGTCACTCAGAGGAGGCTTAATCAATGGGCTATATTCAAGTCCTATTCCTTTTCTATCCCTAAATAAATTTCCACTTCGCGTAGCTCCAAACATTAAGGTAATTGCATAACATGATTTTCACATAAGAGAATTTTAATCCAAGTATTCAAAGACCTTAAATACTTACCTCATGTTCCTCTAAAGAAGTGTCACTCTACTTCACTGTAGCTAACCGAGGTATCAACCGTGAACTCTATCACAAATCTTCCTACGATACGATCAATCTAGTGATCGACAACATGTGTGATCTTATCTTTAGAGGCTTTTAATCTCCGCACTAACTCTGGGGCCCACACTATCAGGCTATCAAGCCTCCACCTTCCCTAGTCACCTGCCAATATAGTGATCCACTCATATAATTTGACCAGGAAGCAACATAAGAAACTTTCGTGTATCTTTGTGTATAGATACCTATCTAATCACTATTCTTTTGTTAATCATGGGTTCCTATTCTCTTGCACTGCAAATTTGTGGATCTTTCTATCCAGTAAGTCTTCAATTTCCTTCTTAGTTGGATTCCAGTGATGCGACATCACACATCTCTTTATGTAGATCTCGGTCCTAACAATAGAACCATTTGTTGGCTTAGGGGGTCATGACCTAAGTTTAGTGTTAAGTTATCCAAGAAAATCCCTACACTACTGGTCCTTTCAGCATCAATCCGCAGAGCGTGGAATGAAGTCTCACTCGAAGCAGTATGGGGAGATGCTAGAACCGGGTTTCCACACCCAGAGATGGTTATGATGTCATTTTATGCCCTACCCATGCCTTCGCACAAGTCAATAAGCCCTTAAGGCTTATTGATATGGCTTCCTCTTACCAGCCTCTATACCTTTGTGAAGGTCTACAACTGTCTTTTGCAAACCCTAAATAGGCGAAGCAACCACTTAGGCACCCTGTAATCACTCCTAAGTTCTTTGTTACCCAGATTGGCTTAAGTGTCTAATATCTTTAGCATGCATTAAGATATTCTTCATGTAAACATCTATTGTTACTTGCGTTCATATAACAATGTAAAGCATGCAGAATCACACATCAATACAACATTAAATATTATTCATCATAACATAAATGCATCCATTCATAACATAAGTAATTGGATAAAACACAAATATTTCCAAAACAATCTCTTTATTGATACCTCATATTTGTTTACAGACTCAAACTATCCTACACACTCAGCTACAGGGGTCCACGCACTCAACTATAGACTCTACTCTAGGCCTCTACGCACACAGTTGCAGAGCCTCTCTTCTACTCTAATACTCTTCACTCATCACTTCTACTGACCCATTACATTCACTCTTTGCTTCAAACAACTGCCTTAGACACTTCTAAGAATTTCCTTTTTATACAATCCCATGGTCTGCGGACCATGGATAGGTCTACTAAAGCCAACACAACTTACATAAACAAAGGGTAAAACCCTTTTATGACACTTTACATCTACGTGCTCTGCGACCAAAACTTGCGGAGAATTTACACGTTATATACAAAAACTTGGGCTTTTGCCCCAAAATTGACCTTAGGGGACCCTGTCCCAACATACACATATGGCACTTTAATGATACACACCATTAGAGATATAAATTTCAATAAATTGGAAGATATGTTCCCATGCAGATATTTCACTCTCGCAATCAAACTTATTCTTTAACAAGAGATTGACTATATTGATGGAAATTAAAATATTTACTCTTTCCAAAAAACCACCCCACATAGCACTTTGGGAAGGAGCCACTTTAACATAAAACTTCAATATATGAGCTCCACAAGGTCCAATTTTTATTTTCCCTCTTGATGGGCCTCATAACTGTTATAATTTCCTTACCTTATTCCTTAGTTTTTATATTATTTTATATGTATTTGTTGTATCTAAGATATGATAACTTATGAAGTATGGATTCTAAAAGTCTTTAATATATTATTATTATTTTATTGTTTTTATTAATGGATTTGATCACTAAAGCGTTATTTACTCATGATTAGATCTTTTTTTTAGACAAGAATCTATTGATGAACTAGCATCGGATGTTTCTTCTTGGAATGATCATAGGAGATTGGATAGCTTCAAGTTGTTGAACCTTATTTGGAGTAAATCAGTTATGGACAAGCCTCCAACGTGGTCATGAAGGATATATTAACACTTCTTGTAACATAAAATGAGCATCCTGAGAATCTTTATATTCTTAGGATCACTCTTTATCAAAAATATATTCATTATTCCTATATTTTACTGAAATAGTATAAAAAATTGACATTGAGCCTCGAAATGGGTTTTTCAATTGTAATATTGTTTTGAAAAAAATTTGTGACTTGAGAAGACATCATATTTATTTGATCCTCTATAAATTAAAGGGAGCATTTATTATTCAAAGTTAATTTGTTGCGCTAATTCCTTTTGTAAGGTAGTTCGATTCTTGTGATTTGGGCCCAATACTCAAAGCAACCTTGTCTTTACCTGTACCATTAAATTGGTCTTTGGTTCTTCCAATCACTTTTAGTTTATCCTTGCCTGTTTATTAAATTGCATGCTTTATTTTAGATAGAATTTACATAGATTGTTACAGAGTGGATTTTCTTTAGCTAATTTGTTGGGAGTTTCATCTCTTACTATTATTTCCGGTAGATCATCATAGTATCATTATCTTGCGTACTCATGTGCTTTCGATGATATGATTTTGTAGTGTTGATTTTTCATTTTGTATATTTTATTCCCTAAGAAACAACTATATGCTTGATAGGTTTTCCTTTGTTGTTTCTTCCATAAAGTATCTAGAAGTTGATGTTTTGAATGGTTTTCTCTAGTTATAATTACATTACGAGTTGATTCCTTTAAAATTACAGTTTTTCTTTTCAAGAGGATAGCAATAATTAGTCATTCCAACATTTCTCGTGCATAAACTGTGCAGATAACCTTGAAATAGAAATATGAGACCTCAGGTTGACAATTTAATGTGAAGTAGTGAGTTGGTCCTTTAGGAACAATTAATTGTCTCAACACCTACTTTTAGACCCAAATTTTTTGATAGGGAAAATATATTGCGAACAATAAGTTGATCTCCCCGGTATCAAGTCCAAAATAGACTTAATATCATTTGCAATACGAGTCCCATTCAATATGTGGGCCCAACTTCCACCATGTATGTTTTCTGCTGGATTTCAAGTGAAGGTATGTTATTGTGAGGGAAAGTATGGAATACCTAGATAACAAGGATGAAATTATCCCACAATTGATCCACCACAAATACAAAGATGCAGTAGAAATAACACTTCATTTCATCAATATCAAAATATTGAAATATGCTTACAAATAGAATGGAAATAAACTAGCTCAGGCGATGGTATCTTATCTTTGAGAAATGATGTGGTGGCTACATGCCTATGAAATCTATTACAATGAGGCCCTATGGCCTATTTATTATTGAAAAAAAAGGGAAAAACCTAAAAACCAAAACCCTAACCCCAGGAGATGTAAACACCAAGAGTTTGTGGGCCCTATTGGGGTTAGTTGGGCAACCAACTTCCTGGGGTTGTAACTTAGTCATATCATTTTTTTTGTGCATACGATACTTGGCTAGAAAGTTCTCTATGAGTACTATAGGATTTGTGGAAAACATATGCCTCAAAAAATATTCCATTTAGGTCATCAAAATTACTCCAGAAGTTCAAGACCCAAAAAACTACAAAAAATAGTAAATGCTGAAATAAACAAAGAAACATATGAAACTGACTAGGTGGAATAGGTGAGTCGCCACCAATATCCACCTAGATAAATCCTTCCCCCTTAGGAAGAAATGGTCCCCATTGCATGCAGACCCTCCATGAGGTGATGAAATTTCCATTGAACCTAGTCCCTGGTGAACCACTTGCCCTAGTGAAGGAGTTGGCCTTCTTTGACAACTTGATATAGATGGATCCTCTATTGATGAGTGTTATTGATCTTCATGTCCATGAGTTGATCATTTGTGGCCTGTTCCATGTAGCTCGGGTTAAGCTCTGTTGGTGTGAGTTGTTCTACAATGTCAGATGTGTCCAACAATGGTGGAAAGTATGGTCGAAGGTGGTCTACATGAAACATTGGGTGAAGACCAAGGACCAATGGGTTGTTGAGCTTGAAGGAATTATCACTTACAACCTTGGTGATGATGTATGATCCATATCGGAGTAGGCGGAGCTTGCGGTGGGGTCAAACGATGCACACTTTTTGCAAATGTAGCCAGACTTTGTCACCCACTAGGAACTTGTACGACACTCAATGTTTATCATGGTGCGACTTGTAATTAGCATTGGTGCTGTCCAATATATCATGGACCTACTACCAGATGTGTTGAATGAAGTTGTTATTCCTATCAGCTTTGGACTGGATGTGAGTCAAATTTTCCTGAGTAGCTACAAATGGTATGGCCAAATCAATGGGACATAATGACTGAAATCCCAAGCTTACCTGAAAGGGGCTATGGCCTGGTGAGCTATGTAGAGCTCCATTGTAGGTGTGTTGTACATAGGGGATGCTTTGAGTTGTACATGCATAGAATGTGTATGAACACCCCATTGACGACCTCTATTTGGCCATCAGTTTGGGGGTTGAACTTTGTGGACTTATTAAGTTTTGTGTCCAACATAGACCAGAGACTTCACTAAAATGCACTTAGGAATCTGCTATCCCAATTTGAGATAATGGACCGTGGGATCCCAAAGTGTATCCACAATCACTAAAAGAAGAGCTTAGGAGTGGCCTCTGTTGTGATACTCTTCTTGCAAGCTGCCATGATGGCCATATTAGAGAATTCGTCGATGACCATGAAAACATAGTCATTTTCATGCTTAGTAGAAGGAAGGCTCGAGATGTAATCCATGGAGATAGATTCCCAAGGTCTACTAGGAGTAGGTAGAGAAGTGTATAGGCCTTTCTTCTTGATGGTTCATTTAGAAATGGCATAGGTGGTGTAGGATCTAATGTGCTCCCCAACATCCTGGTGAAGTTTCATCCAATAAAAATATTTCTACAGTACAACCACTATTTTCGCTACTCCAAAATGTCCAACAACCCAAATGTAGTGCACCTCCAAAATCATCTTGGCACACTCGCTTGAAGGAACACATATGTGTCCTAGGTGGCATAACAGTGAGTCCTGAAGGTGAAAATTTGGAACTTGTTTCCCTTCCAGGAGTGTTATGTATGTGTTTTGCCGTACTATAGATCATTCTGGTAAAGATGTGGCCATCCCGAAGTCTTGTGCCCATAGGAGTCGAGCATAGTGATCAACGCCATGATTGGTGGCTAGCTAACGTAGTCTGCAACATTAATGGTGCTTCCCTTCTTCTACTTAATGTTCAAATGGAATTGTTGTAGGTAGGTGGACCATTTCTAATGGCAAGCATTCTAGAACTTCCCTTGCGTTTGTATGAAATGAAAGGGTCAGTGGTCTGTGTGGGTGAACATTTCCTTCCCTAGAATGTAATGCCTCCATTGAATGTAGGTCTACATAATGGAATACATTTCTTTGTCAAAAGTGTGATCATTTCAAACTGTGTCTGAAAGTGTCTCATTGTGGTAAGCCACTGGATGCCCCTACTAAGTAATAACTGCACCAATAGCATAGTCAGAGGCATTTGTCTCAATATCAAATGGTTGCTACAATTCTGGTAATGTGAGCATTGGTGTAGAGCATAGGGAATGCTTCAACTCGAAAAATGCCTTATTTTGGATTTTGGACCAAAAAAATTTACTTTCACTCCACCCTTGGTGACTTGACTTAAATTCCAAGCAATATTAGAGAACCCCAACACAAACCTGCAATAGAAATTCACAAGACCCCGAAAGTTGTGGAGCTCTATTATGGTGGCTGGGGCTAGCAAATCTAGAATGACTTGTGCCTTGGTTGGGTCCACATGCACAACCTTCTCATCAACGACGTACCTCAGATATTTAACCTAGGTTATGCAAAAGGTGCATTTCTCCAAATTTGCACACAACTTGTGTTTTTGTAGGGTTTGAAGGACATATTGAATATGGTGCAAGTGCTCTTCACAACTTTAGCTAAATATCAATATTTCATCTAAATACACCACCATGAATGAATTTGTGAAGGGTCGAAAGATGTTTTCCATCAATCTCATGAAGGTTGCAGGGGCATTCATCAACCGAAAAGGAATGACCAACCATTCAAAAGGCCCTCCTTGGATTTGAAGGTAGTCCTCCACACATTACAGGGTTCGATAGGCACTTGGTGATAATCAAACGTCAAGTCAATCTTGCTAAAATATTTCTCCCCCTTGAGCTGGTCCAGTAGTTCATCGATCTATGGGATTCGGTACCTATTCTATACAGTGATCTTGTTCACTTCCTGATAGTCAATACAAAATCTCCAAGTTCCATCATTCTTCTGTACCAATAGAATTAGGCTCCCTTAGGGTGACAAGCTTGGCATGATGTGCCCTTTTTGCAATAGTTCGTGAATCTGCCTCTTGATCTCATTGTTCTCTAGAAAATATTGTTGATAGTTGGTTCATTTGGTAGTGGCATGTCTGGGGTTAGATTGATGGAGTGCTTGACTTGATAGTGTAGAGGTACCCCTATAGGTGAGGCGAAAATATCCCTGTACTCCTCCACGACCTTGTCCATCTACTACTGTTATGGGGAGGAGAGTTGTGTGGAAGCTATGGTAACAACTTTCTTCTTGCCTTGAGGGTGAATAAAAAGGAAAATGAATTTCCTAGTCTGGGAAATGATCCCATTTCATTGCATTGCAGTGATCAAAGAGATGTTGGTAGGCAAGGCTACCCCCGATATCCTGTACAACTTATTTCCCAAAGTAATAATCATAAAGTGAGGTCTAGACTCATATACAACATGTTGCTTCCATAATGATGGTTTTTCTAATAATACATCACAAACTTCAAGAGGAGTAACATCGCACAGTACCTCATGTGTGAAGGGATTGATGTTGTAGGGAAGGTGACACTGTTGGCTGACGTGCAAATCTCGTCCTTGGTGAATCCACCCAATGATGTAAAACTATGGATGTGTTATCATTGGTAGGCCAAAACACTTTACAACCTCTGTTGAAATGAGGTTCTTTTGGCTCCCGTTGTCGACAATGAGCTACAACAGAGAACCCTTCACCCACATCCATGAGTGGAAGAGGCATTCCCCCTCCTTTAGATCTTTAGGCTCATTCTTCTAGATTTTGGTGGTAGCCATGGCGGGTGAAGGGTTCTAGGCTCTACATCAATGATCTACTTCCCTTTGTCATTACCCTTATCAGATTTTGACTCAGAGTGAGAACATGCATCTGAATTAGAATCCTTTAGCTCGACCACTAGTGACTACTTAGCTCGACACTCACTTATGTTGTGAGTGAGCTCTTATGGAACTCACACCATTTTCCCGTGTCCTTCTTTGTCTTCGTGGTGTTTTTATTTGGTTATGGATTCGACTAGTTGTCTTGGGTCACACGTCTTCTCTTTGGCCTTTTCTCTATGGTTTGGGGAATCCTTTTCCCTCCTTTACATTCAGAGATCCAAAGTTTTACTTCTTTTGTTTAAACTTCTACTTAATCTTGACAGTGTATCAATATTTCATGTCAGACGCGGAGATGTCCAAGAACTCCATCTCATCCTAGATTTACTTGTGTAGATAGTCACGGTACTTGAGTGCCAAATTCCACTCAGAATCCTTGATACCCAACTTCGTGTGAAGGGTATGGAAAATATTTGTGAACTCTCGCACATCTTGGTCCCTTTAATGCCATAGTGTGGTCAAATTTATGTATTTATCTTCATAGCTTCCGACAGGGTAATATCGTTCCTTAATGGTGTCTCACAAAGAATCCCAAGTGGGTGCGACTGAACACAATGAGGATCCCCTCTCATCATTTTTCTCACAATAGGTTTCCCACGAGTGCTTGATACATGGGGCGACTTTGAGAAGTGAAAAAGTAATATTTTCACGATTGGAAAAGTAATGAACTAAAAAATATCCTTCCAACAGATTCAATCACTTATCTACGACATATGCATCTATCTAGCCCTCAAATATGGAAATATAAAAGTTAAATTGTACCTTAAAAGGATTGGCTCCTCCATAGTGGCTACTAGATGAAGATGCGTCGCCTGTAGGTAGCCGTCAGAGGATCTGAGAAATGTTACCCATGATCGCGTTCCTCTGTTGCTCGAGAGCTTCTTCGAGAAATATTTTCAAAGGATCTCTTGTCTCCACATATTTCTTTTCTTCCACCATGGGAGTTCGTCGGTGTTTGCAAGGTTGGTCATGCAAAGGTTCAACCAGTTTGAGACTTAACTCCTTATACCATGACCTCGTTGGGGAGATGCAAAGAAAAATAGAGAAATATGAGACTGTTGTGATACCATTCATCCAAACTTAAACATGAACAAAAAAAATTACATATATAGCCATATATACAGAGATGTAGTAGAAATAACACTTCATCTCATTAATGTTGAAATACTGAAATATGCTTACAAACAGAATGGAAATAAACTACCATAGGTGATGGTAGCTTATCTCTGAGAAGATATGTGGTGGCTACATGCCTTTGAACTGTGTTACAATGAGGTTCAATGGCCTATTTATTATTGAGCAACAAGGGAAAAGCCTAAACGACCAAAAATCTAACCCTAGGAGATGTAACACCAAGAGTTTGTGGGCCACGTTGGGGTTAGTTGGGCAACCAACTTTCCAATGTTGTAACTTGATCATATTATCTTTGTTTGGTGCGTACTACAAGATTTATGATAGGTTGTTGCCAATGGTAATGGGCCTACTGCAGACCTCAAAAACATCTATTTAGGCAATCAAAACTGCTCCAGAAGTTCAGGACCCGAAAAACTGCTAAAAATAGTCAATGTTGAGATAAACAAGGAAACAGATGAATCCAGCTAGGTGGAATAGGTAGGTGGACACCAATATCCACCTGGATCAATAGTTGATAACTTGCAAAATAAGGTAGAAGAATATAACAAGAAAACAATAAGAATAATTATGCCTCAAAAGGAGTTAGTTAACTAAAACCATCTAAGACATAAATGAATAAGAAGGTACTAGAAGTTAATTGCAAATTAGTTCACAGTTGATTACTAGTATAGTGTGGAATGAAAGAGTGTAGATTCCAGCTAAAATATAACTCATATACCAAAAATTAGTTCATTAACATACATATCATGTGAAAGAAGACATGCACACATAATTGAAGTATTAGACAACCATTATAACCATTAAAGTAGTGCATGAGAATTAATGCCAAGAGTGAAGAGGTTCTCATTGATTATGCTACAAATCCAAGTACATGTACAATAGGTCCATGAAAATACAATACTAAAAGGTGGTTTTCTCATATCGTATCCAACATAAGTCTCTTGCATCACCATAACTCAGCCTAAAGTCTACCAAGAGAAAGAGTGCTCAAAGCTACCTAAGTACTCACAACTCTTTTAATGCTGAAAAAACTCAAGTGCTAAAATCCCTCCTACCCCCCCCATTTTTTTAGAGGCATGAGGATACATTTATACAATTGGGGAGGTTACACTCCACATTCCCCATGACTCTTAAAATTCCTAATTACATATTCAACTCTTACATCCCTTTCATATTCCAAATGGAATTTAGCAATGAGAATTTTACCATTTTCATAATTATGGTAGTATAATATTTACAATATGATATAAAGAAATATGAGGCAAGAAATAGTTTGTAGAATGATATAATTATTGTGAGGAACTTTGATGTTGTAGCTTGGAAGGGAGGTATTGTGTTTTGGAATAGCCTAAGGAAATCCTTTAGCTTATCCAATGTCATATATAAACATAGTTCCCACTATATTCTAAATCATATGCCAAGTAAGTGCCATAAATCCCAATCGAAGCAATAAATAATGGCCTGTTATATTTTTTTTTGGGGGTATCACAATTTTGAACATGGTCATCAAAGAATCAAGAGCTTCACAAGCCAACTTTATTGTAACAAACCTGGGTTAAAATTTCATGTAACAAAAGTGAATAAAGGTAAAATAAGATCAAGGTCATGAAACACGTATTCCAAGTTGAATGTTGGGAAAAAAACATTTTGATGGGTGTCACTTTAGATTTATTATGGCTAACGAACTATGAAAAGGCATTGGAAAAGGAAAAAAATGATTAATTTGAATTTATTTATGAAAATGTTGATGGTACTGAATCCACCAACATTCATAGGATCTCCCTGATATGAGGTCCCAATTAGACCTCACATCGTTTGGTGTAGGAGTCCCATTTGGTATGATGGGCCAGTTTCCATATACTTGGAGATTTTCCTCGGCTCTAACTTTCAGCACATGAGAGTGTTTTAACAGTACCTTTGAAAACCAAGGTGAGTGTGCCTGTTGAGTGTACAATTTAACTGTCTCTAGCTTTTCTTACTCCAAAAAGGAGAGAAAAGTGAGCCTCTAAGTGAGAGGTAATAGTACCACCCAGGAAGAGACACACATGAACCGGGAAGGTCTGTCAAAAATATAGCAGAATAGTCCGCAGTGGATGTGGCTGTCATTAAAACCAAAGAGCGAGGAAAGGTTCATCTACCATCCCATGGAATAGTCCACAACAGATGTGACGGTCGTTATAACCAAAGATCGGGGAAAGGTTTGTCTAGTATCCTGCGGAGTAGTCCACAATGATGAGACAACAATGACAACCATAATAATACATTCCCAACAAGGTAAGCACCAAAACAACTGAAATAGTTCAACTATCTTAGTACATGTGAAACAAACATGAAATATAAATTCTCACAGAATAGTCTTACAAACATCCATAAGTCATGCATGGAAACATTTGGCCCGAGAAGGCTTCTATATTAAGAAAAATTTCCAAGGCACATATTTACATCATACATCACTAGCCCCAATAGTGGGGCATTGAAGCCACTCCTTGCTTCTAAAATAATCAATTGAAACTCTCTATGCTTTGCGAGAGGAGCCAAGGTGAAAAGTCATTTTCTCATACAATGAGGGGGTATATATAACCAAGGGGTGATGCTTGACCCTTGTGACTCTTTGAATATCCTCATGACTATTCAACTTCCTATGACTTTTCAACTGAAATGACTCTTCATATTCATGTGTGTCCATTGGATGTCCACTTTACATTACATTTGATTACAATATACATTGCCCGTAATAGTGATGTGGCCTTTAACAACTCATGACATGACTTGAGAGACATTGTTGACATGGACTAGCTTACTGAGGTGGTAATATCAAGTCAATGTTTTTGTTGAGTCATAGCTGTGTTCTTGGATGTGCTATCTCCTCTCCTCTGCATAGCTTGATGATGTAGGGTATTCAATGACCTTGGGTCTTGAGAGGTGGTTTCATGCATGTGTTCCCTTTTCTTTTTCTTGATGAGCTTATTTGTTTATCGAGCTTTGAGTGAGTCTTTTAGCATGTCTGCTCCTTCTTCTTCTTCTTCTTCATATCATCATTATCTAATAGTGTTATAGACATATTTGGGCACTGTAAACCCAATCTTATATGTCCATAAACCAAGGGCTTATAAGTCCCTAAAAGTGTTGTTTCATACCCTAAAGAAACAAGGTCAGTTGATTACATCATCTCCTAGAAGTTCTCCATGAAAAACTGCTCAAAACTGGTCAAAATGGACCCTACAGACTGCTCAGTGCTAAGGGTATGCTGTATCTCACCTGCCACATGCAGAAAGTGTGATGCATACTGAAAAGCCCTTCTGTGGGGTGCGATGAGTGAGAGCAAACAAATGGAAAAAGTAGTTGGCTAGGTGGAAACCCAGAGAATCTTCTAGAAACTGCCCATTTGACACTTGCCTCTCTGAATTCACCCAGGGATGAGTAAGAGATCATGAATCTCCAAGTGGAACCAAGAACTACTAGAGAGAGGACACTAATAAAAATCCGAGAAGCTAACTCACCCACCTGCAAAAATCTATATATGGATCCCTCATCCCAGAGATCCAGAGGCTGGAATTTTGCATCTTGTAAGGAAGTGTTGTTGGTTTCTTTGTGGAACATCATAGTTTTGGGTGATCTATCTTTTCATGAGGTGAAGAAGCTCTTTCATGCTGGGAGGATGGTGCTGGGTCAGATCAATGCGTTGTAATCCGCTCTTCTACCACTTATATCAATAAAGCCATTTGAGTTTTCCTCCATATTCTTGTATGTCTTTGAATATTGAATTGATATATGCATTTGCATGGTCAATATATATCTAATCCTATATTATTTATGATTGTAGATCTCTATACTTTGATGGTATTATGCTTATTTGACTCTATAGGTGTTCTTTAAAGTGGGACAAGTGAGGAAGGAGTGGCAAAGATTTGTCAAAGGGGAGAGGAAACAAGCAAGGAGCCAAGAAAAAGACTGAGGATGGTACTCTCTACTTCTCTCTCATCTACTTATCATAAAGGAAAATGCAAGTAAATTTAATTTGTTTGTTTCTAATATAGCTACCCATCTTAGGGGGACTAGTAGCTCTAAATGGACACTAGATTTCCCGATAAGAAAATGGCGACTCTACTAGGGAGCGCATAGCTTGTTTGCTTGTTTATATTTGTTTTCTTTATAAACTACAGACGAAGCCTGAAGTCAAGCCAGCTAGCCTTTGAACGCTTTTGCTATGCAACTGCAAGTAGATCAATGCTACTTCAGTCCATCTTTAGGATTTTTTTATAAACTAAACAACTGATTTGCAAACATCCTAATTGCCCTGGTGGTGGCTCAAGTAACCTCATTAGATCAGCCCCTACACTTTGTAATTACTGACTATCATTAGCTCAACTTAAATATCTGAACTAAGCTGCAAACTGTGACCAAAAACCAAGTTAAAGTCTTGTCCCTGGACCATCGCACTATCCCCTTTTGATAGTCTGGATGCATCTCACCTCCTGTGTGTGGTAGGTGAGATGCATCCCTGTTTCCCTGTGTTACAGGTGTGATGATCAGATAAGACTGTTTCTGCCTCCAGATTTTGGTTTTTCTTCACTCTCTTTAGCTTTATTCAGGAGTTTTTCTATCTGTGATCAGTATACCATTGTTGAAACTCCCTTCCTTTGCATTATTCAACCTCCATTGTACAAATAATTGTGAATTTTTTTATGTATTTTTCGCCATTTACAGTTCTCCTTTACAAAAAAGTAGCTTAATCGAACTGTCGTCTTTTGATTTGGAAGTGTCGCAAGTGTCGCTTTTAGTCAAAGAAAAGAATTCTACTCTTTTTTATGGTCAATTACACTGTTACACTTGTATTTGATTTGAATTAATAGTATTTCAAGTGTCGAAAGCAGTTTTCAAATTGAAGTTGAAAGTGTCGTCTTAGCCTTCCTTTAGTTTTTTAAATTCGAAATCGCAAAGTGTCATCTTAGCCTTCCTTTCATTTTTTGAATTGGAAATCGCAAAGTAGACTTCCTTTCATTTTTTGAATTCAAAATCACGAAGTATCATCTTAGTCTTCCTTTTGTTTTTTGAATTGGAAATTGCAAAGTGTCATCTTCATCTTCCTTTCGTATTTTGAAGAGAAAATTGTTAGTATTGTCGCTTTGAGAGAAAAGATAGTTCAGATTTGTACTTAGCATTATTTTTGTCATTCACGCATTAAGTGGAAAACAAATACATGCATGTACATTTGCATTTAGACTGCTTGTTGATATTGATTTAGGGCAGTGCGTCTTAGTGTGTGCTCTCTGCTCTATGTTGATAGGATTTTACTTCTCTTTCCTTAGTAGCTAGGATTTTCATTGCAAAAAGAAAGTAAATGTCTGTTTATCATCTTGGATTGCATTTTTAGGAATTGTATATCTACATCACACGGTGAACCTTAAAGGAAAACTTCTTAAGAAAGATCAACTGTAAAATAAATTCAATAAACATAAAAACACTTTGGAACCTAATGCACAACATTTAGAAGTCTAGACTAGAGACGTATTCCGACATCGTAAAGCCTGGTAACTATCACTTTCATCGTAGGTTGGGTGATTCCTCCTCTTTGAGACAACAAGTGCCAGTACGGAGTTGTGCTCCCATGCGCTGTCGAGTATATATTGGGAGACCATAATATGCCATATCCTTTATCCTTAGGAAGTTGTGTCTACCGCCCTATCAATCGCAATGCACTGAACACAACATTTGGGAAGATTGACTGCCATACCGTAAAACGTATTCTGCAGTTTTGTTATTGGTTTGTTAATCCCTCTGTCTAGATTTCCAGAGTAGTCACTTTTGTTCCTTTTCAGACTCCTTAACAGAAAAGGTCCATCTGAGTACTTGTCACTTCGGGCTCATTAAAAATCGAAGGCAACTAGAGCCATCTTTAGCTTTTTCTCGACTCTTAAAAATTGAAAAAGAAAGTTGTGTCAAAGCATCATAAAATTTATTTTAATTGAAATAACATCACTATTCCCTCGTTGGTCTTAGGTTGAGAAAATGGAGTCCGCCAATCAAGGGTTTCCCCTTGGGGGAAATCCTAGTCCTTTCTCCTCTTGGGGAGATGTTGGTGCACCTCATATGGCCACATTGTCCCTTCCAGGACTGACGATTGGCATGCCAGTATGGCTCTTCTCGACCTCTGTCGTTCAAAGCACCGTGATTCCTGAGCAATCAAATCAGCAATTAGATGATACTGAAGTTACCCCCAAACCTTCTACTTCATTCATTTCTCCCTCTCCTTCTTCCTCTTTGCTTGGTAAAGTTGGTAAAACTAAAGACCAAGTAACTGAGAAAAAGAAGAAAGAGAAGGAAAAGAAGAAGAAGAAGCCAACGACGAAGGGGGCAACCTTGCATCGTCTAGTGAAAATCCACACACTGCGCTGTCCAAACCTGAATCTCCATGTGTCATGTAAAACAGAGACCACTATCATCGAGATTGTCCTTGCATCTAGCAGATCTTAAGGGACTGGTCTCCTTGTTTGCACAATCTGGTGTCATCAACCTCTGACGATCATTTTGAGAGTACACCGTCAAATAGTGGAAGCAAAGTCAATGGATAGAAAGGAAGATATAAATTTCCTTGTAGACTGTGTGAAGGCGATCATGCCATACAGTGTTATCCCTTCCTAAACGAAGCTAAAAGATTCTTGGATGATCTTCCTGCTTCACTACTGTGGCTTCCTCCTGGATACAAGAAACTCTTATCGAGTACATCGCTAGTTGAAAATCCAACTGACACATCTTTGTGGTCGGTCGAAGCACCTATCATTGAAGATATACCCTTTGAGTCCACATCGGACCAAAGTCAATAGGTCGAGATGACAGTTGACCCAGTCTTGTCCTCATAAGGTATACCTTTAGATGATACAGTCACCAAAGAGAATGAGAACGACACTATTCAAATTCTCTTCATAAACCCAGACTTTTGATGAACATGGGGGAAATCTACCCCTTCCTTTACCGCAGGAAGGAAGTTCGTCGGAGCTATATCTGGTCATTTATTCGGTCCCACCTCCACGCAACCTAGTCATTTCCTTTGATTGGAATCTACTAGGCAGACCCCCTTTACCATCTAATGTACCATTCTGAATCATAGTACAAGCTTATAGAATGGCCATGGTTGGTACTATCATAGATGAAGGGGATTCTGTGAGTATCCTTTCCTCAACTACTTGGAAAGCACTTGGTTCACCATCGCTTCTGCCTAAGATGCGAAATCGGATAGGCTTCGACAAAGGAACCAGTCGCCCATTAGGGATCCTTCCAAATTTGCCTATAACTTTGAGAAGGAAAACTATTCATCTAAATGTAATGGTAGTCCAAGGACCTTTAAGTTACAATATACTCATTGGGCGTGACTACATTTATAGCATGTGTTATCTCAAAATCAAGCCTGATAGGCTGCTGGTCAGGATGAATCTAAGTAACTATTTCAAACCAGACTTTGGCTAAAGCTTAGCCTCTTTAGCCTGAGAGGGCTCTCTCAAAGGTTATTAATGTTGATCTATGACAAGATGGCTAACTCTTATAAGACACAATGAACAAGTATGTTGGCTGGACAAAATATTAAATTGATTCCCATTGGGCTTATGGAGTCACTCATACCTCAGTAAACAACAGCACTATCTTTTCATAGAAATCAGGGCACTTAACATCTAAATGTTCAAATATAACTCACATGAAACCACAGTTTGCAAAGGCATACAGGAAGTCAGAGCATGATCAATGAGTTTTGAGTGATTATGCATTTGTAAAACTGTAAAAGAACATTAAAGAAATATACCATCACACATTTTGAACAAGAAGATCCATTGTGAATCCTGAGAAGGAAAGCAGTCATTTGTATTACTGAACTTCTGTTTATACATAAGCCAAAACAATCCTCTGTTTTTATAAAAATATCCAACCCTTGTTACATTGTTGTCTCAGCTATATATAATCCTTTATTCTAACTAATTCGAGTTTCCTCCTCCAGCATGAGGGGAACTTTAACTCGATCCTTATCTCTAAAGACACCTATCAACTATTTAACTATTTATTAAATACAAATAAACTGCTGAGTGTAATTTTTAAAAAGTCCTAAATAGATTATGACTCTAACTCCATCTTCGTGCCATAATGGCTACTCCTCGTTCTTTGACACCTGGTTCTCTCTCAATTTGGATAACCTGGATATTTAATATTCCATATTGACCTTGAACGTAGAATCTGTAACTGCCTATTAGTAGTGGAGATGTCTCCTGCTTCTCGGTCCCTGATTTCCTCAATTTGCTCAAATGTATAATCAGCATGTTTGAAGCTTTTAATAACCCAAAATTTGGAACACTGTCACGTTTTGATGTGTTGTAGGCTGCATTGTTATGAAACCTATTTTATTGATGTGCTATCCACTGTTAAAGCCTGTCTTCTCCTAGATTTCTTCAAACTGAAGTAATCAAATAAGGGTGTTTCCGGTACAGGAATGAGTTTCACAATGGCAGCTAGTGGCCAACTTATAAAACTAATTACAAGCCAAATAATCCAATTAAAGGGAGTGGTTGATGCAATTTTCCCAGCAAACTCAACAATCAAACAGTGTTTCTCACTTTGGTCGCATGGGCTGTCTTATCATCCTTTAAATCTAAAATGCTGCAACATTTACAGTGAGTTGAAACTGAATGAATTTCTGAATGTTTGCATAAACTGAACGACCCCACCGAACTACCTTCACAACTGATGCAAAATTATCATCTAAAATGATGATATCTGAACTTTCCTTGGAGATTTTGTCAACCTGAATGTCATCTGCTCCTAGCAAGTAAACAAATTTTGCATTTTCAATGTCAATCTTTGAACCAGAATCAGGGATAAAACCGAGATCTAGGCCCCCAGCTTGAGCAGCATTCAGTAAAAGGACACTGAAACCATTCCATTCATTCCTAATAACTTTGGCATGCTTGGCAATAATATCAACTGCAGCCATAATAGCATCTTTATCTTTCCGTTTGAAAATACCAGCCCCAACAATTAGCACAGGATATTTTGCAGAAGCCAGAGTTGAACAAAACGGATGCCTGCCTTCAGCTATCTGAATAAGTGTTTCTGGTCCAATGCCTAAATGCTGATGTTCATAAGCTAAGTCTGTAGGAGGGCCAACAGAAGCAACTTTTGCATGTCCTGCTCTGACAGCTTTCCTTATCGTTGCATTCACCATTGGTGCTTCAACTCTTGGATTTGTACCGATAAAGAGAAAACCATCTTCCTTCTCTAGGCCCGCAATGCTTGTGTTTAAGAGATATTCAGACCGCAGATCAGCCTGAGGATTCATGCTATTCCCTTCACACCATATGTTCTCAGACCCCATTCTATTCATATAATCTTTCAAAGCCATTATGGATTCAACATCAGAGAGTTTCCCGGCAATTGCAACCATTTCTTCTGGCTTCACTTGCTGGGTAACCTCTGCAATAACCTCAAGAGCATCATGCCAGGTCGCAGGTTGAAGATGACCATCAGGTCGGCGCATCATTGGCTCATTTAGCCTTTGTCGCTTAAGACCATCATAAGAAAACCACGTCTTGTTTGATATCCACTCCTCATTTATGTCCTCATTTAGGCAAGGAAGAGCCCGCATCACAGTTCTTATAAACAATATATGCAGCCAACTGTCGACACGCAACTTTTTCTTCTTCAGCCTTTTCATTGTAGTCACCATCTAATATTGAAACGAAGATTGACATGCCCCGACCCTTTTTCTTCATGCAATTTGCAAAATCAGCTAGCTTTGGATGACAAGGCACATTCTCAGGTAGTTTGCCCCATGGCCTACAGAAAATCAGGGGAATTGGGTACCAGTTCTTTGGATGGACTTGATTCGCTCCTAAGGAGCAAAGACTTCACAAAGAAAGTTGGAAATATGCACTTTTGAAACCATCTCCCCAATCACCAGCTTTCCCCAAATTAGCTCCACTCTGTGCAGATTGTTTACAAGTATAGCTATCATCCTTTCTATGGCAAACACCTTATTTGTTGTCTGTTGCGTCTGTGCAGATACCGAGCTTCCTCAAATGCCGAAATTCAGAGCTGCAGACTGGCCTAGCCCAACGGTGACTCCACCAAGTGATTCATTGGACAACTGTCGCAATGCTTCTAGCAGGGCGCACACAGCTGATGTGTTCATTAAACCTGAACTCTCAAAAAGTTGAGAATTAAGAAAAGACAAGATATTGAAGTCACTGGATACGCCACCTGTTTCTCTTGTAAGCCTTGGAACAGAAGTAAATTTTTCCTATGTAGTGGCATGTGGTGAATGAATGAAGCGATCTAAGGCTGCCACTTCACTCTCCAATGATTGCTTAAGTTTGCCCGCCTCAGTCCGGTTAAACATAGAATAGAAAGTGGCCACTTCAAATACACGAATTAGAGCAATTTCAAGAACCTATGCAACCTTATTCATAGCTGACACGGGTAGCCAACCTCCATGCTGTTGTTGTGCAAGATCCAGAAGAGAAATAACTGCAGATTGCTTGTAATTTGATGGATAGTGAGTTATTATTTCTTTCACCCTCTCTTTATTGGCTTCTGTGAAATCCCATGGCGTGTTGGGATTGTTATCTGGAGAGTCCAAATGATAATTCAAGGCCGTGGAGAAATGGCGAAGCCCTGGATCGACTCTGACCCTAAGCCTCATTGCTACCACAATGAACGCTTTATTCATCCCTTGCCTTACAGTGCCTGACTCTGTTTTTCTCATAACCACAGTTCCCATATCCTTGAATCTATCTATTAATGGCATCCTAAAAGGACCTTCAGGATCTCTTGGAGGTAATTTGATTGAATCCAACCCTTCAAAAAGGGTTGGACTATTCCACCAACCACACACATTTTTTGGAATCTTGTCTTTGATGTTAGTACCATGAAAGCATAATGTGTAGCTACAGCAGTTTCATAGTGCGCTACGAAACTGCTGTGTGATTTTAAAACACAGTTTCAAGTCAAAAATTCAACTCTCTTGATCTTACCTTTTCCTTTTGAAATCTTTTTAGTGATAACAGCATGGGAGCTATTGGTTCCTCACTGTTTCAAGTGATGTGATTTTCGCATGAAGGCAGAGTGGTCCAGCTCATAGACCAGCTTTCATTCCCCAGTTCACACATAGCTAATAGTCAAGTTCCATTCCTAATTGGTCTTTTTGCACAAGGAATGTCTCATCAATCTCCTGTTCGTCCACCTGATGAGTGCGAGTGATTCGGTGATTGTGATTGAAACCCAGGGGGCATGCACCCTGGTCTACTTCGGCAGAAAAACTTTAGGTATAGGGTAGGTTTCTGCGGAGGATATATGACTAGTCTGACACACCCGTCCATTTAGGAAAATGGGATTAGATTGAAATAAGATTCCTTCGTCAAAGTTATGTGAGTGGAGGCGATTGCGCCATTCACCTTAGCCTATTTCAATGGACATTGTCAAGGAAGTGTTTTGTCTACGACGAGGATGGAACAATCTTGCAAAGGTGAGAAATTTCATATGGTAACCTAGAAACTCTACTTCTCTATACCTGGGGGCATGCAAACCTTTTGTATGCAAGTGAAAAGCGACCAGCGTAACGCTAACCCCGTAGTTTTATTGACTTCAACTGCTTAAGTTAGGTGATTGGTTTGATCGAACATTCACCTTTGCAAGGGCCAAATGGCACTGACAAAGTAAAGAAAGAGTTTTCATACCTAACCCTAGTAGTTAATTGACCCCTAGGATAATAGTTGGTCATTCCTAGCTTGCATGCAAAAGGTTGTGAGAAAAGTTTCGAATGGGGCAAGCTTCCTAAAAAATGAACCTATCGATGAGATATCCTTATTATACGACTGACATGAGCAGTTTTACGTGAAGTTTAGGCTCGTTAAAAAATAAACCTAGCAATGAGCATATGTTCCACCAGAGTTTAAGCTCATTAAAAAATGAACCCCACCTTCGGTAAATAACCATTGCGATCACATTATCATCAGCTTTTGAGCCTTGGTCGTGTTCTTACCATCACCTCCACTCTTTCTTAGCTAACCATATGCCTCCATTTGATTGTTTACCCCTTTTGAGGAACAATTGCGATGAATGATTCTGTTAGCCATCTTCTTTACACTGCCATGATTGAAAAGTTCCAAAACTCACCTGTAACCAGTTGCTACCCAAACATATCACTCGTTCCTCAAAAAATGAGTCTCCTTTAAGCTCTTTTCATCTGACTCATAAAATATGAAAAGATTGCGGCACGATTGGCCTCTCCAGCTCATTAAAGTGATCGGAAGTGTTATCCCTCCTCTAGATTTTAATATTATTGGGCTTGAGGGATCATTACACAAAAAGATTGAGCACTTGTCTTCTTTGGCTTGTTAAAACTATTGAAATATCATCCCCTTCATATTGTTTTATACTTTTTCAGACTAAGGGATTATATTACGAAAAAGGATTACTGGAGTTTCCTTTCCGACTCTTTTCAGACTCTTTAAAATTGAAAAGGAACAATTTTTCTTTGTCGTTAAACTCGTTAAAACAATAGCAAAAAACTTGTCCATGCAGACAAGAACAAGTTTCACTGTCACTAGGCTCATTAAAACATAGTGACAGTTTTTCCTGAAGGGAAAATTATAGAACAAGCATATGTTATCCTCCTCAAGCTTGACAAAAATAAAGAGGTCCTCGTCAGAAATGATTGGGGAAAAATTGGGAAGAAAACTTGAAGAGACTTTATTTGTAGCAAGTCGCTCTTGAAAATGACACTTTCACTCCATCACCATGATTGATTTGGGTTGGGTTATTCCGTTCATCGGTCATATTACCATTGGTCCACCGTACCATCCATTTTGGGGTTAATGCTACCAATCCATTTCAGTGTCACCTATATGTTCAAGAGAAGTCATTCAGAGAATTCACCAACCCAGTTTGTGTCTCATCCACTGCAATACCTACACACTTCATTCTTTCATGACCACCACCCTGAACCTTATATCATCAGACCGTTTTCACCTCCACAAAATCATTTTCTCCGTTCCATGTCATAGATGTGGGATTCATTAATGCCCTCCTACGATGGGTCACTTCTTGTTGACATCAGCTCATTATCCAAGAAGTCGACCTAGGAACAACCCTTTCAACACTTTGAAGCTTGCATGCCTCAATAGCAAGTTTCTCACTTCCGGCGACAAGTTTACATCAATGGCCCTCGACCAAAAGATTTTGCGTGGTGTTCGACGCCAAGTCCCATTTTCACACCATGCGAATTGAACTGTCATACCTTGAGGGTTATCATTATTATCGGTGATTCCTCTCACGCTTGTTAATAGCTTACATCATTGGCTAGTAATCAGGCGATGTCTTTCCATGTTCGACTCTACAACATCTTTTCACATGGATCGACTTGTACTTCGAGCGAAGATTGAACAAGTTTGAAGACCTCGGATCTAGTTTCATCCATCCAGGTTGTGATATATTTAGGAAAATAAAGAGATCAAATGTACATCATTGCTGCACAGATAATCATCCAAACCAAGGATGATGGCTCTTTCAGAATCATCAGTCTGCCATACAGATGGTTGTTTGTCTTAGGTACATGAAAATGAATTTATAAAAGTTGAGCATGGGAATGCTCGCCTCAGCTAGATCATGAAAATATTATGAAGATAATGTATTGTATTATATCTTATTACAGGTTACCTTGTAGTGCGAAAAAACCTCGAATCCTCATGATAAACCATTTCACCCGGCATCAAAAGATTTATGACCTCATGCTTTAGGGGGAAACTATTATAGACAAATTTGGGCACTGCAACCCCAATCTTATATGTACATAAAACAAGGGCTTCTAAGTCCCTAAAAGTGTTGTTTCATACCCTAAAGGAACAAGGTCAGCTGATTACATCATCTCCCAAAAGTTCTCCATGAAACATTGTTTAGAACTAGTCAAAACTGGACCATACAGACTGCTCAGTGCTAAGGATGTGATGCATCTCACCTGCCACAAGTAAAAATTGCGATACATACTGAAAATCCCTTCTGTGGGGTGTGATGAGTGAGAGTAGACAAATGGCAGAAGTAGTTGGCTAGGTGGAAACCCAAAGAATCTTCTAGAAATTGCCCATTTGGCACTTGCCTCTCTAAATTTGCCCAAGGATGAGTAAGAGATCATGAATCTCCAAGTGGAACCAAGAACTATCAGAAAGAGGACACTAATCAAAATCCTAGAAGCTAACTCACCCACCTGCAAAAATCTATATATGGATCCCTCATCCCAGAGATCTAGAGGCTAGAATTTTGCATCTTGTAAGGAAGTGTTGTTGGTTTCTTTGTGGAACATCATAGTGTTGTGTGATCTATCTTTTCATGAGGTGAAGAAGGGCTTTCATGCTAGGAGGATGGTGTTGGGTCAGATCAATGGGTTGTAATCCTCTCTTCTACCACTTCTATCAATAAATCTATTTGAGTTTTCCTCCATATTATTGTATGTCTTTGAATATTGAATTGATATATGCATTTGTATGGTCAATATATATCTGATCTTATATTGTTTATGATTGTAGATCTCTATGCTTTGATGGTATTACACTACTTTGACTCTACAGGTGTTCTTTGAAGCAGGACAAGCGAGGAAGGAGAGGCAAAGATCTATTAAAGGGGAGAGGAAACAAGAAAGGAGCCAAGCGAAAGACTGAGGTTGGTACTCTCTGCTTCTCTCCCATCTACTTCTCATAAAGGAAAACGCAAGTAACTTTAGCTTGTTTGTTTCTAAGATAGCTACCTGTCTTAGTGGGACTAGTAGCTCTGAATGGACACTAGATTTCCCAATAATAAATAGTGTACATGTTCCTACAATTCACTCATGATGGGACGACATCAAATCCAAAACCTCCTAGACTAAGTTGAATCAATGTTATCTTTGGACTGGGTCCAGGACAGGTGATAGGCTGGGAAAGAGGGCTAAGTAATTGCACATTCTGTAGTTCTAGGTGATAGGTTGGGAGTTTGGTCATTGAGACTATGTAGAGCACAGCTCAGGGTTGGCTAAGGAACTCCTAAGCACAATCCTCACTGCTGGGAATAATTGCACGAAAGCCACTGGGAGAAAGGATTGTGCAACTGAGAGATCCATTGGCTGATGCAGGATGAGATCCTGGGAGGCAGGTTTATAGAGTTTTTAGAGTTAAGGCAGGACGGGGAAGCAAAGGAGCTTGGGAGGATAGCTCTGTACAGTTCTTGAGATTAGTGAGACCTGACTGAGGGAGGTTAATGAAGAGACACTTCTACATAGTTCTAGGAGGCAAGGTAGTCTTGGTTACCTATGCATTGCGAGGTTCTGACAAATAGGGAAGAAGCTTAGTGACTAATATTGCGAAATGCGCAGTTCAGGTTCAGCTAGGAGAAGTTATTGCGCAATTCTGGGGGTGAAGATAGGTTGTTCAGCTTTGGAATTGCATAGTGAAACTTCCTTTGGGGATAATAAATGCACACTGCATAGTTCCAAGAAGCAAGGTTGTATCACTGAGGGCTGAGACTGTGTAGTGCACAGTTGAGGTGGGGTATGGTCAAGGTGAGTTTCTCGGTCGGAAGGATTTTCAGAGAAATGGCTATGTGCGGGAGAGAGGTGAACCTGTGAGGAACTTGAACTTGTGATCACACACTCAACATACTTCGTCAACAAGAAAACATAGTCCACTAGAACAACAAGAAAAAGCATTTCCCTATGTGAGACTGTCATGGGACAAAAGTGACAAGTGTGACACTTAGGGACACTTAGGGTGGACTTACGATGACCGTGACGAGACTTGTGTGGCAGTGCTTAAAACTTTGTGTATGAGTGTGATAGATGTTTTCAAAGTTAGGACAACTCGAATACGCAAAGAAAAACCTTTGAAATCACTAGAAGAAGGACCGCAAGAAAGGTATAACAATCAAATATGCCAAAAGACAATAGTTGACCAAACAACAAGAAGGGATGAAAAATCTCTAAGGGAGCTCATGGAAAGAGATCAAATGTTTTCAACCAAAAAGTGAAAGACCAAGGAAGGCTCTGAAATTTTAGTGCAAGCCAATTTTTTTGAGGGTGTTTCAACTGCTACAACACTTGGTGATACACTAGTTGAACGCTAGCTTCTTTGTCTTGATTCATTTTTTAGTGCAAGGCCTTGGTCGTTTAGGGACTATTGATTCATTGTGTAGATTAATTTCGCTTCCCCACTTACTCTGTGGCTAGACATGGTTTCGTTTGTAGTTTCTCAATTGAACACAACATAAGATTTAGCTAGATCACGATGTTTTGAATTTGGAAGGGTAGTTTACCTCGAGAGCTTAAGATTTTCAGAGTATCATTTTTCATCTCTAGTGTTGCTCCATTGTTAGTAGGCCTGGAAAGTACCCCGATGGAGTCATGAAGGAACACAAGCATCACTCCATTGTTAGCAGGCCTGAAAAGTACCCCGGTGGAGTCATGCAAGAACACAAACATTGCTCCATTGTCAGCAAGGCTGAACAGTACCCTGGTGGAGTTGCTTGCTTCACCTCTTTGTGCAAGAATCCTTTCTCTTCTTTCACCTTTATTTATTTATTTAAAGATAACTTTTCATCAACACTTATTTATTTGGCAACGAAGAGGGATCCCGACTTATTGAGAGCAGGAGAGGTTGTTCCTTCAGAGAAGCATATAAAGACCTCTGATTTATGTTTTCTCATTTAGATTTTCTCATTCTCCATTTCTATTATTTGGATAAGCTTGAGAACACCAAAGAAGAAAACTGAGTATAGGCATGAGGTTCTCAGACTGGACACAGGTTCATGGTTGGGCCAAAACTCTCCTTACAGATGGATCGTATTTTCCGCTAGGACTTCATCGACCAAAAGTTACAAAAAAAACAAAGAAGGTGGACACAAGACTGGCCAAGGGCTACAATGTCACAAGACTCTTTGAACTTCATCCACATACATACTTGAAAGCCACAACGTAGTAATGTAGAACACCTATTTACATAACCAAAACAATAGAAAAGCAAAGAAAACATAAACAAAAAACAACAAAAGAATATTTACATAGTGTGGGGCACAGCCCCAAATCTTCATTAAAAATAATATTTTAAGTCTTGGCCATTGACAGGGAGAGAGTCAATCTTCTTGTCAACTTTTTGAGCATGATACATGTATTGGCCAATCTTTTCATGGACAATGTATGAAACAATCCACACAGGTTGAAACCTAGTGTGCTTGCCTTTGTCTTCGTGGGCTTTATCCCACTTCAAGTGTAAGTCTTCCTATAACTTAAGTGTGGAGACTTCTTCCTGTAACTTTTGCAAAGTGTCCATCCTATGCTAAAATAAAAGACATGGATTGCCCTAGGATTCTTGGGATAGTGGGGGAGCAAGAAAGTATATGTTTGATGAAAGGATGGCTTCCTTACCGTACACTAGGAAGAAAGGTGAGGTATTAGAGAAGGCTCAGGTGTAACTCGATTAGCCCATAAAGCATTCACCAAATCATAGTGCTCATTTTGCTGCTCAGAGAATATGGTCTTTTTGATGATGTGAATGGGGTCCTTATTTTTGGATTCGGCAAGACCACTCCCCTGTGTATAATAGTTAGCAAAATGATTCAAGATAATGTCATTTTGTAATGAAAATCATAAAGATCTAACGAATCATTGTAAAAAACAAGTGATGTAGGAACACCAAACCTGGAAATGATACCCTAATGTAGAAAGTTGATGACTTCCTGATTGTTCACTTGTTTCAATGGAACTGACTTTGTCCACCGAGAGAAGTAATCTGTAGCAATCAAGATATAGTGGTTTTGCTTCAATGAATGAGGGAAAATTTCCCCAATGATATCTAAGCCCCATTGTTAGAATGGTTCTTCCACTGCAATAGGCTGCAACAGGGTTGCTTACTTCTAATTTATGTCAGCATACCTTTGACAGACTAGACACTTGCATGCATAGGCATGAGCATCCTTGAATAATGTAAGCCAGCAAAAACTAGACCACATGAATTTGTGTGTTGTGGTGTTACCCATGAAGTGTCCCTCAAGTGGTCCATCATGGAGATCACATAAAACCTTGTTTGAATCCTATGCCTCTAGGCACCTAAGCAATATCCCATTATGGTGCTTCTTGTATAGCACCCCATGCACTAGTTCGTATGCTAGAGATTTGAGTCAAAGTGCCCTCTTCTGTTGCAAAGAGAAATGAGGGAGAACGATGCCATGCTTAAGGTAGCATTGCACATATTCGTACCAAGAGTTTCTATATTGAGTAGGAGAGGCTCACTAAACATCATACATTTCTATTTCTTGCTCCCAGCCTACGAGCTGTTCTTCTTCCTCTTGTGCATTGACTTTTTCTACTTCTAACTTTCAAATACCATGACCCTTGTTAATGGTGTGAACTGGTTTGATGTTAAGATCATATTCTTGTAGTCTGGTTATCTAGTTTGCCCTTTGCTCACCCAGTTCTTGTTGAACAAGTAGTGATCTGACCGTTGGGTGTGGGATAAAGATAATGCAATGATTTTTCAACAAATAAGGTCTAAAGTGATTCACCAACCTCTATACTACATAAGGTTGTTTTTCCATGGTGGGATAGTTGAGTTATGGTCCTTGTAGGCTCATGCTGATGAAGGAGATGGGTCGCTTGTTGTTCAACTCATCCTCTTGAGTGAGCACAACAATGAGTGAGATGTCGGAAGTGAAAGTGTAGAGCAAGAAATATTTGCTGAAGTCTAGAATGTACAATGGTGGTGCTTCTAGTATTGCTTGGTTTATACGGGTGAATACATCCTTTTCCCTTTTTACCCAAATGCAGACTACATCTTTCTTGATCATCTCTTGTATGGGTTTGACAATCTGAGCATAGTTAGAGATGAACTTTCTAAAGAAGTTGACCTACCGCAAGAAAGACTGCGTGGCTTTATTTTTCACAGGTTGGGGAATCTGTGTGATAGTCCGAACCATTTCTAGATATACGTTGATCCCACTTTTAGCAATAATATGTCTAAGAAGGTTATCCTTGGACACTGCGAAGATGCTCTTCTTGGGATTCATGGATATCCTGTATTTTTGGCATTGTTCACAAATTTTCTTAAGGTGGCATAGGTGGTCTGACTATTGTCTTGAGAACATTGTTACATAATCAAGGTAGACCACTACACTCTGTCCAATAAGCCCATATAAGTCAATGTCCATTACGTACTGAAATGTTGCACCTGCATTAACCAACCCCAACAAAATTTTGCGAAATGCAAATGTACCCGACTTAGTATGGAAAGTAGTCTTAAGTCTATTAGGCTCTACTGCTAGAACCTGGTTTTAACCAGAAAAGACATATAGCAAAGAAAATATCTTTGCTGTAGATATTGTCTGCAATATGTGCTCCATGAACAACACTGAGTAATTGTCTTTATCCAAGGCACGATTGAGGTTGCAAAAATATACACACAAGCGGATGTCCTCAAAATTTTTCCTGAAAAGGACTAAGCTAGACACCCATGTCAAATGTCACACTTTATAGATGATCCAAGCATCCATCAACTTCATCAATTCTTTTTGTATGAGGGGCTCAAGTGTTGGATGAACTTTTCTCAGTTTTTATTAAAAAGGCTTGGCACCTTCTTTGATCAGTATTACGTGTTGGATTATTCATGTGTCATATGTCATATGATCATCATACGTCCCTGTGAATACATCATAGTACTGCTTGAAAAGGAATATAAAAGCTTGCCTCTCTTGTGGTGTACAAGAAGTACTGAGATTCACATGCTTTAGATCTTCTTTTATTCCTCGATTAATCTGCTCATGTGAAAACATAGAGCTATGGGTCTTAGCATTCATAGGTCCCTAAAAATGGTTTTCCAAGTCATACACCCTTAGCGATGAGGTTGCCTTTTCTTGTACTAGTTGCTCCCTACAGAGTCTTCTTGTGTTTTTCCTCCTCTATCACTATGTCCTTGAGGACATCAGTGTTGACCATGAAATCGAGTATCTATTGATCATCCAAAAAAATGTGTAAGTTAGTGATGTTTTCTGGGAAAAATGGTTTATACAAAACCTCAATAGAAAAACTATCCCTTAACAGTAACATCCTAGTAGCTTCATTTTCAATGCATCCACAACTGCATTACGCATTCTTCGTACTGAAATAATATTGAAAACTTGGAAGTGAGAAATGAGTCGTCACAAGTCTTTTTGATAACTCTTAAGACGAGGTGACACATAGTGTATAATGTTACATACCTGACACACCATGATTTCAGAGTCACCTACCACTTTCAGGACAACAACCATGAGGTCAGTGGCTTTCTGTAAGCTCAGGTGTGCACTCTAACTCCAAGTGACTAAGGATCAAATGTTTCCTCTATAGCAAGTCTATTAAAGCACAACCGACTCTAGATCCCTCCTACTCTTTCCATCCGTCAAAGTACATTGTACAAATATCATCTGTACAGGGAACACTAACCACACTAGTACTGTTGTTGCTGCTACTACTACTACTACTACTTATTGTACAAGTTTCATTTCAATGAGTTGGACATGGAAGGAGGTCCAACTATGTGTCTAGTGTGATAGGCGATGACTCTGCAAGATAACACCCCAACTTTATCTCTAGAAAACAATTGCTAAAAAAAAGTTCTGTGGAAGCCAACAACTTGTTCTATCCATCCAAGGGTGTCATGTTGTGCTTCATGTATCTCTATGAAAACACTCATATCTAGTTGTTCCTACCCTTATACAGGAGCCATATGTGTGACCATTCGGTAACAAAGTATCCTTGTAGCTTGCTTGACCAATATTTGCTGAGAAATACCCCATGTTGGGGAAATTATGTGTGTTATAATTCCAAAATTAAATGATAAATATGGGGCTTGTAAGCTTTGAGGCACAAGCTCAGGTAACACAAATCAGAGCATCTAACCTATATTAGAGTACGAAATCAATTTATTATTTTACTACTATAAAAGAACACCAATTACTGCTATAAAAGAAATTCTTAAAAGAACACACCATAGACTTGCTCGAAAAGAACTCCTATGATAGAAATTCTAACATGAAAGATCCTATTGAAAGAAACTCATTGCCACTTAATCTCTGAAAAACCTTCAAATCAGGACTCCTAATCTAAATGAAATAAATCATTCGAAAGATAGCTCACTCTTCATAATCAGGAAACTCATAATCGAAACTCAAAAGTAAATGAAAGCCAAATCAATCTTCATTAAATTGATATCACTACTTGTGCAATTGAATTCACACTCAGTCTTGATCTTAAAAAGAAATGATTATGATATGAAAAGCAATAAGACTTGTAATTGAATGAATTCTAGAATTTTTTATTTCAAATCTACAAGACAGAGTTTTAAGTACAAAATGATGCTAGATTTCACACAACAAGTTTCTCAATGAAATTCACACTTTGAATGTAAATCCTATGATTCCAATTGTGGTGGGCCCTTGGAACTCCTAGAGCAATCCTAAAATAATCAATAAAAATTAAATTCAAAACACAGTCATAATACTTACAAAGAATTTAGAGATGAAGCAAAATTTAATTAAAATTCAATTATGATTATAAAACAACTTCAATCCATCCATTATTTCTTCCCTGCTTCTCTTCCTTTTACAAACTTCAAAAAATTACAATAAAAACCATGGCTCAACCATTTATAATATTTATAAGGTGAATTAATCATTTTCCTTGACATGGAAAATTGAACAATTCTAACAAATTCACCCCACAGATAGTGGCATATCTTCCTAACCATGGAAAATTTTGGAAAACGGTTTGGAGGGAACCTAAATTGTTATATTTTAAGAAAAAATTTCTATTGGATTTGTGTCATTCAAATCTGGATCATCAGAAATCGTGCCCAAAGTTGGCTGTCATGATCCTTTTTCAAGATTCTACAACTCTAGAAAAGCAATCATTTTTTATAACACTGCCACCAAGACCCGCTTATCACTTTTATAAAAAACTGAATCTAGAGAAACGGTTTTGGATATAGATAATTGGTTATATGGTTAATGAACCCATTTTCTCCGATTTTCTAGGCTCACCTCCAACAACACAAAAATCAAGGTCACACTTGGGAGTTTGGAAACCGTGCACATTTTGAGTAGATTTGTTAATTAGCTCCTAAGGACCCACATGTGCGACTTGGTTGCAATCCAACACATGGAAACATATTAAAATATTATTTTGGACAATAACATCCCTCAGTTTCCCCCAAAAGTGTGCCGAAATGTTGAAATCCCAAATTGGATATTCCCGTACTCTACTTGTACCAACTAGTTCAATTGACTTGAGAAGAATTTCAGCAATGGAACCCTGTGCAAATGAAATTAGTAAAACCATAATTATTAAATCATCTTTAATCATAGAAAATATAAGAAAACTAATAATAATCAACCATGACGCGTAAGACGTGAATTGGCGACAAGTGATGGAATTATGGTGTGAAATGAGTGTAATAGTACATGAATATAGGTTATGAATGATGAAAACATGGGCATATTTGAGGCCCAACATCCCCCCATGCCTGAGGATTTTCATGTCCTCATGCAAAAAAGGAATTTGCTCATATATAGATTTTATGGCATTGTGGCTTTGGGCAGGGTTGGTTTTTGTGGAGCAACACTATGTGGAGATTTGAGGGTGTTGGTTCTTGTGGAGCAACACCATTCTTATTTGACTTCCATATATTTGATTTTGAGAGAAATAGAAATTGAGGATAAACAATATATGTGGTAGGAGGAAATGATGAATGATATGATAGGTGGCAATGGAAAAGGTGGATGAGATGAGGTGGTGATGGCAAGGGTAAAATAGGTGCTTGTATACCCGGTTTTTCTGAGGACAATGCTTATGGATGGTTCATTTACGAAAGGAAAAAATGACTTCACCCTCTATTGGAAACATTCAACTGAAAACATGTGTGAATGTAGGAGGGGAAGGCACTATAGTTATTGCTTTTGTTTACATGAACCAATATACTTTTCTTTTCATGATTATGACCTTACTAGAGTAGCATGTATTCTATTATGAATGAGGAGTTTGCAAATGGAAGGCATATGGGAAACAAAATATATGGAATATATGGTGGTTAATCATCAAATATTTCTTAAATTTCTAATGAATTAAATAATATTAAACCAAATTTACCTCAAGTTTTACCTTTACCGTGATGATAGCTGTAAGTTGAAGGAGACAATGGAATGGATGGGGTTGATGTGACTGCTGATCTGACCTACTAAAGAAGGATGAAGGATGAACTGAAAAAATGAAGCATGAACTAAAGGTCCCCTTCTCCCCATGCCAGAGGATTTGTATTTCCCCAAACACTAAGGAAAGGTGGCTGCTGCTGCAAATGACAATGGAAATGTTGATACAAAGAACCAAACCACTGCAAATTTGTGTTGACATCACAAAACCGTATAGTCTTCAACCGCTACACACCCATGTGTAATCTTGTATATGTGAATAAATGGTGTTGATGTTGAACATAAGAAAGAATCATTGGATTACCAACCATTGAGTGAGTTGTTAACCAATGTGAGATATCCCACTTTTGATGTCAATGGGAATCAAGGCACTAGGTACATTCTACTAGCCATGAATAGATTTATCAAAGCCGAATGGATCACAGAATTCATCCAATAAGAAACATTGATGTATTTCCTTAGTTTATGACAAGGATACCTGCCATTAAGGCATGCAGGCTAACAGGTACCTTATCTAACCCTAACCCTAATCCCAGATAATGTCTCAATGTCGATGGGATAGGGCTTGTTGGCAGGTTGGCCTTAAGGAATCCCACATCAACCATCTCGAGTACAAACATAATGACTTGAAAGATAAATGATTTTAAGAACTCATAAAAATTTACAAACTTTGTTGGGAACTTGTCCTTCAGTTACCTGGTTTTAAAGCAAAGTCCCTGTCCAGTTGCACCAGGCAAGCTGTTTTTCACAAAAGCATTTATTTTCTATTTATTATTTTCATTTATTTATTTCAATACTAACTTTCCTACTATACTAAAGAAAATACATCCTCTTTCAAGTGAAAGAGAACTTCTAATGAAGCCATGTGTGGATCAGGTACAAGGACATATTCATGCTCAGATTTAACATATAAGAGTTAGAATGTACAAGAGCATGAGAAATTAACAACTTTGAAAGACATGATACAAAGAGTATTTGAAGATAATGGTGGTACTTTGACTGGATTGTGATATGGAACCAATGCTTGATGTAATCTTGGTGGTATTTGCCCATTTCTTCATTTGGACCACTCTGAAAGTCCTCTTTGGTCATGCCAGGCAAACCTAGATAATTGGTCTCCAGAATTTATACAAGGCTTGCTATTGGGCATGGTGAAAGTTCTTCGATCTCAAGTTCAGTTGGATTCTCCCCATCATATTTGGTACATGATGTATCAATATACTTGGTAGATAGGCAAGAGGAATCAAGGGAGATTTCCAAATACTCTTCTTGGTGTGGAGAGACAAATAATTTATTGAATGTGGTGAAGATGAAATCTTCCTGAGAGGCAGATATCCCAGCCACTACTAGGATTTGAGAAATTACTTCGAGGGACATTCTTCAAGCTCTCGATTGTTCTTTGAATTTCTCCTGATGTTTTATGATCCCTATCTCACAACATGGATTAGTATAAAGGGGTTGTTACAGCACCCGAATTTCTTTTTATCTTTGAAGAGCTTTGAAATTTTAACTTAAATGAATTAAAAACTACTAATTGCAATAAAACTCACCAAACTTGCTTATTTGGACAGCGAAAATTTGGAGGAACCCCACAATAGTGGATGCTTGGCTCTTCACTCACATCTTGCCATACACTCTCTGCCCTCTGATTTCCCTACAACTAAGATCACACAAAAAACTTGTGAAAGAAACTAACCTCTAATCCCTTTAGCACCTCCCGGCAATGGCGCCAAAAATGTTGGGGAAATCATATTGTTACAGATACATTTGCGCACATCACTCCCGTCATTTAGGTTAGTAGCATTAAGGCTCATCAAACCCTAATTCAGTTGCTACATGCCCTAGACAAGTCACCCCTTTGAATGCCTCCTTCCCTGAGAGTTCTTTGGCCTGAAACCCTCTAGAATTGCCTCCTTGAGGGACCAGTGCAGCCTTCGATAGGGGAAAGTGTGCTTCAATGTAGGTAGGCCCATGTTAGGGTGCTCTGTAGAGCACCTAGGCCCACTTTGACCTATGCTAGGCAAGATTGAGTGAAATTCACATAGGGTTCTGGGAATATTCTCATGTTTTGGAGTCATCTAGAAGGTTCCCACACTTATCATGTCATATGAGCTTGAAAATGGATTAGTAATGAGTTAAGTTACCACCTATCCTCACATCCCTTCCTCCATGGAAGCTAAATCTAAGTATGGAAGGCCATTCAATACCCTCATTTATGACAAAACTTCTTCCTTTGGCCTATAAATTGAGCACTCATCTAAGTGACCAGGGGCTGGACTTTGAGAATTTGTACGAAGATACTGTTGGAGTGAGAATTGAGTTTGTAAGTGAGTAGTGTTATGCTACCAGAGTGCTGTGATATTGATGTGATGTTGGTTGGAACCCAATATGGAAGAGTGGCAATGTATCAAACTTCATGGTTGTAATTCTTCTCTCTATCTAATAAAGTAGTTTACACCCTTTTCCGTATGCTTATCTTGATATATGATGTTTATATGTGTGAATGTATCTGATTCCATTTACTTGTATTTTATAGATCTCTTGCTTTGATTGGTTCTCTATCTTCTATTTATGCTTGCAGATATTTTTGGAGTGAGTTAAGTTAAAAAAGGAGCAACGAGAGTCAAACAAAGGAGACAAGAGGAAAGTGAAAGAAAAAGTGGGTCTTCTGATCCCTTTGTCTTATTTATCATTCATAGCAAAAGGATAAGCACTTTAAATTTGTTGTTCTAGGTATAGGTACCTACCTAGGGAATTAGTATTTATCTGTAGATACCAAATTCCGCATAAGAAATTGGAGACTCCATTGGGGAACGATCATCATTTCGAGTAGTTCAGCTTCATCCTAGTACCCTCTACTAGACTCTACTTGCTTCCATTGAGTTTCCTTCAACCTTATGAAGTTTTTTTGGTGAAATTTGTGCTTGTAAGCCCCTAGGATGGCCTCTTTGGCACCAGCGCAGGTTTGGTCTACAGACAGAGCGGCGCAGACCACCTCTGGCTTGAGGACAGTGCTCTAAAGCATACTGTCTCCCATTCAAGGCTGCGCTAATCCCTCTTAGGACAAAAATACCTCCTCTAAGTTGATGTTTTGCCAAATTTCCTTCTATTTCTGTTTTTTGAAAGATCAATGATGCTTGTCTTTCTGAAATCAATTTGTGTTTCCTTTGCCATCCCTAATTTGTCTTTGATTGTTTAGTGTTTCTTAAATGATTTCTTTATCACTATCAATTGATTGTCAAAGTTAGATTATGGTCGATTGATCTTTTTTCAAAAGAAAGTGTCATAAAAGTCTTCTTTTCTTTCGAAACAGAACTGTCGTAAAGTCTTCATTCTTGCAACAAGATTGATTGATTGTATTTGCATTAGTTTCATTTTTGTTCATCATAAGATTAAGGTAATCAAAAGGAAAAATTTGCATTGTGCATTGGAAGAGTTTGTGTGTGCTCATAGGAATAGTTTAGGGAAATTGCATTAGATTGTGTTCTTTGTTCTTTGATTACAAGATTCTGATTGCTCTATCCCTACTAGCTAAGTTTTCATTGTCAAAATTGAAAGAAAATAATGCTTATCGTATTAGTTGCATTCTAAGAATTGAAAACACATCACGTGGTGAACCTTGAAAGGAAAATTCTTAATCAAGATCAATTTAAAATTAACATCAATTAATCTAATGGTGCATTGTCATCTAGCACAAAACATCTAGAGTTTATAGGCTAGAGATGTGTTCCAACATTGTAAAACATAACAGTTATCAGTAACTTGTTTGTGATACATTTTGAGTGTGATACCTTATTCCATGTACGTCAGTATAACGTAGCTCATCCATGTACCTTTGGGTATATAGTGCAGTGTTACAGTACGTAAAGTATATGGGAATGCTCTCACTGTGCAGTTTCCCATTAGATAGCGCTAATATGGATTGGGCCTCCACGTACTTTTAGGTATATATGGGAGGCAATACTAGGTTGCTATCCATCCTTAGGTAACCGAGTCGGCCACCTTGTACACTGTGATACACTGAACACAACATTTGGGGAGATTTCCTACCCATACTTCTTGGTTTGCCGGGAGGTATTATGGAGTTCATAGTTTCTTGGTAAGCCTTTTTACCTAGCTTTCCCCTTTTTGTATATTTCTTTTTTGTAATAAAACCAATCAAAAACTGTGGAGGAAAATCAACCCTTACCCCATCATTCACGGAGAGTAGTGAGTAAACCACCTTTACCCCCTGAAGCTACACTTATCTGGTCGAAGCGGTCCCATTTGACTGGATCCAATACTTCACAAGCCTTTAATTCTTCATCTCAATTACTAGAAACACCTATACTGGTAAGTGCTATGACCCCAGTTACTCCTATGGTTACTGGTACATCTGTTACAAAAGTGGAATCTCCACAATTACTTGAGGAAACTAGAATTGAATCTAGTGAAATGGTAACACAAGTTGTTCAACAATAAGTTGATTCTCAATCCAAAGTTGTTCAAAAATAAATTACTTTTGAACCTGAATTTGTTCAACCAGAACTCAATCCTGAACCCATCACTGTTCAATTAGAAGTTACTTCTGAACCGGAAATTGTTCATGAAGCCCAAACTAAACTTGTTCTTTTACCATAACATTTGGATCTTGAGGTTGAACAATCAGAAGTTGTTAACTTAAGGGAAGAATATCGACCGGTAAATCCTCAGACATCCATAACTATCGAGACTTCCTCTTTACCTCGGAAACAACTAGAAATATATTATGGACCAGATAGTGAAATTCCTCCACCTAGTTTGATTTCGATTGAAGAGGAACTTAAGGTAGAAACACCTAGAACTCCATTCCATTTTGGAACTGGACTGCATCTATTTCCTTATACTCCTCATTTTACTACTCCTTTTGACCTTGATTACTTTCATATACCCATTGATTCGTTAGGAAACTTATTTGGACATTTGACTATGGTAGAGCCAACATCCCAGATTGTACCATCTATTACGGCTATAGTAGAATCTTATGTCGCAACCTCTTCGATGTTTACCATGATACCTGAGTCACATTTGTATGGTTTTTCATCCATCTCATCGGGTTACCAATCTTTATTAGGAACCCACTCAGGTGTTGCTTCTAGCCCTTGGTTTTCACCAATGTCCTCTACTGGAATTTTATCTAGTTCCTCATTTATGGGTACCAAATAGCTAGACCCATCAAGTTCACATCAAGCTGGTTCATCTGGTTACCATCCTATGTATCCTCTTAACATTGGACTACCTTCATATGGAGGACAATATGCATATTCTCCTTATCCTCCATATTCTGGGGGGAAACCATATGTCAGTATGTTGTCATCGTTAGGTCAACATGGAATGACTGTTTGTCAGTGGCATCCAACCATGCACGTTCAATCTAGGATTTTGTATCCATCACAACCTATGCAAACTATCTCATCCATACCTACAACACCTGTTGTCACAATTGTGTCGCAGTGACAAGCTCATATTGTTGTATCACAACCTATGCAAGCTAGCCCTTCAACCTCAGACCCCCAAGTTTCACGTATACAGATTCAGCCTTCTTAGGCAGTTTTACAACAACCACTTGTGTCTGGAGTCCAAAAAATTTAGGCTAGTTTACCTTTTACTGGAATGACTCAGACTTACACTGGTTTAGTGTATTCACAACCTGGTCAACCTTACATTGGTGGGCAACAAAAATTTTTAAATCAAAAACCATTGTACCACGAACAACAACAATCGATTCAATAGCCTTGGCAGCCTCAATGTCAACAACAATAATTCTAGCAATACCAACCTCAACATGGACTTGGACAAAAGGCTTATGCTGGGTTTGGTCAGCAACAAGTTTATCCTGGACCTATCCAGCAAGCCTATGTTGGGTTTGGACAATAGAAAATGTATCTCGGTGCTCAACAACAACCTTATGCTAGATTTTCTCAACAAACTTACCCTTATCAAGGTTACCAGCATAAGATGCCTTATGCTAGTATGCAAAGGTGTATTGCCCAAGAAATCCCATCTTACCGTGGATATGCTCAACTTGACCTCAATAGATAGTTGCCTTTCACTACGACACTTGAATTACTAGATCTAAACCGTCTCACCAGTGACCCAATTCATTATGCACCTTGGTGGCCGGTGATTCCTCATAAGTTACCTTTCAATATTCCAAAATTCAATGGAAACCATAGAGAAGACCCGTCCAACCATGTCATGAATTTTCATATATGGTTTTCATCAAACTCCTTGAATGATGATTATGTTATACTTTGTCTTTTCCAGATAATGCTTACTAGTCCTACTGCGAAGTAGTACATTGAGTTACCACGAGCTTCTTTTGATAACTTCACTGCCTTATCTACCACATTTTTAACCCACTTATAGTTACCCATACGATATGAGATTGGAATGGAACTATTAACCAACTTTAAACAGACCACTGCTAGTCATATCTCTGATCATATTCGTGAGTGGCATTGTCATCGTTGAATGGTTAAAACTTATGTTCCTGATCAACTTCTAGCTTAGTGGTTTATAAAATACTTGCGGCCATCTATCACTGAGGATGTGGCGAAAGGTGCAGTTGTCATTGAAGAGAAAGTAATTGCTCATGCCCAATATTGGACTTGATTTATACACAGTCTGGCATGCTCTATGACAAGATCCCGAATGCACCCCAACCAACTTTCACTATTTCTCTTCCACTATCAAGTAAGGACTCTCATTCCGGTGATGATGTGATTGGTTCTTCGAGCACACAAATGACAGGTAGACCATCTGGTCAAACACTTGCCATTTCCAATCAAACTATGAATGCACTTGATAACACTCTTACTTCCGAAATCAATGTCGTGTCATCTGAAACAGGCAAGAACGAAAAGAAACCAGGAAGTAATAAAAAAGGGAGAAACAAGAAGAAACAAAATAACTCCCCTTAAGAGAAATCATCTGATTCCTCTTATTCGGCTAGGAAACCTCGTTACCCGTGTTTGATCTATAACGATGAACATTTTACACAATATTGTCCTCACCACTCTGAAGTCTCAAAGCTTCTGAAAACTTCTAATACATCCAAGGTATTGACTGATCCTTTTCCAAAATCGAAGATAAAGATGGTTGCTACAGACCAAGCTTCCACTTCCCAAGTGCTTATGCTATCCACCTCTAAGCCAAAAGATGATGTTTTGGTGTCAACATGAAGTAAAGATTATGGAAATCAACCGTCTTCGTCAAATAACCAGGCTGATTGACCTAACCCTTCAACTTTGACTTTGAATGATCCTATTCCACCACCTATTTCACAAGAGTTAATAATAAAACCTCCTAAGGGAGTTGTACATTTAACCCTCGAGCTCAAGCTGCACAAAATTACAATATATTATAAGATTTGGCTCAATCACCTTCTGCTATGTCTATGCTTGAGGTACTTCAGAACTGTCCCTCCCAAAAGCAGGCTTTGTTGTCATCAATTGGTGGAATTAATCCAACTGATTCCAATCTTGTGTTTTTCAACCATGAAGGTTATACGCCACAGTTACCAGTGCAATTAGCATTTATGATTCAAGTAAATGCCTTGAATAAACTTCTTCATTGAACCATTATTAATGAGGGGGCATCTACTTGTATAATATCTATGAGTTGTTGGAAAACACTTGTCTCACCACCTTTGTCACGTTCACCAACAACATTAAAAGCTTTCAATGGTAACACATATATGCCTTGTGGAATATTGAGTAATTCGCAAATCGAACTAGGAGGAAAAATGGTAACGGTTAAAGTTGAGGTAGTTGACGGACCCCTTGACTACAACATTTTACTAGGAAGACCATGGGTTTATGCCATGGTTGTTGTGGTTTCAACATACTTTCGTATGATTACATTTCCTCATAAAGGTGGAATCACAGTTATTGACCAACTCACCTTCTTTGCCTCTAGTTCACAGGCTACTCGAAGAATTTCATTGGTACACAGAGCCCTGCTATATCTTCAAAACAATGGTGTAGGTCTCTTTAAATATCCTTCCCTAATGGGTACTTTTTCATTACCACCACCATCAAATTTGGTGGAAGTGGAAAAATTTGAGACTTGCAACATGATATCTTCCACTTCATTTGACTTAAGGAAGATTACCAATAGTTTTGAAGTTGATAGTAGTAACAAAATAATTTTGCTAAGCCCCACTCAGATAGCATAGCAATCAATCTTTATGGCTTGCACGACAAACCCAAATCCATTTTCATCAATTCTGTGGGTAGATTGTTCATTAGAATTTGGTACTTCTTCCGATCATTTTTCATGTATATTTTCTACTAATGAAGGAATCATCCATTCAATATGATGGAAGGAGAACCATGGGAAGATTATCATCATCATTCCCATCTTCCAAATCACATTGAAGATTATTCAAATGAAATTAATCACCCTTCAATTGTCAATTTCCTTTCAAATTCTGTTTTCATAGATACTGTAGATTCTGAACTTGATATTTACCATGCTCTTTTGCATGAATTTCGAGATATATTTGCATGGTCATACGAGGATATGACAAGAATTGACTCTAGTATAGTTGAACATAAAATCAAAATGTATCCTGATGTCAAACCAGTGCGACAACGCCTCCGTCCTGTTCATCCAAAGAAGGCTTCTGCTATTAAAATAGAATTTGAAAAACTTTTGCATGTTGGTTTCATTTACCCTGTTCCTCTTACTGATTGGGTTTCGAATATTGTTCCTTTCATGAATAAACAATGGACAATACGAGTGTTCATCAATTATAGGGATGTTAATCATGCTTGTCCAAAAGACAATTATCCTACTCCCTTTATCGACCAAATTATTGATGAATGTGCCAGATGCGAAATATTCTCATTTATGGATTGTTTTTTGGCTATAATCAGATCAATATTTTCCTACAGGATCAATCTAAAACTGCTTTTATTTGTCCATGGGGCACATTCCCTTATAGGAAACTCCCTTTTGATTTGAGGAACATAGGGGCAATATTTTAGAGGGTAATGAATTATGCCTTCCATGACATCAAACATATTGCTCAACCATACCTTGATGATTTACCTGCTTATTCACGAAAGCAGACTGATCACCTGCAACATTTCAGAGCTATATTTTTATGGTGCTGACACTACAAAATACGACTCAATCCACACAATCTATGTTTTGTGTTGGTTCTGGTCATTTTCTTGGATTCATAGTGTCCAAGGAGGGAATTCGACTAGATCCACTTAAGGTTCATGCAATCCTTGATTTGCCTCCACCTTCCAATCTACTACAGTTACAGAGACTCCAGGGGAAGGCTAACTTTCTGAGGAGGTTCATTCCCAATTATGTTGAAATGGCTAAAGGATTTACTTGTTTATTGAAAAAAGGGATACCATTCCATTGGGATCAAGCTGCACAAGCTTCCTTTGATGCTCTTAAAGATACCTTGATTAGAGCTTGAATAATGTATTCCTCGAATGATCAAAATGACTACGTCCTATATCTCGCCGCTACAGATACAACCATTGGAATGGTTTTAGTTTAAGAAGATGATGGGATTGAACATCCGATATATTATTTGAGCCACAATCTCAATGATACACAAGTTAAGTACTCTTAGGTTGAAAAGTTAGCTTTGGCTGCTATTCAAGCTGTACATAGATTTCACCACTATATCCTACTTTGAAAGACCATTGTCATTTTAGATTGCAACGTATATATTTTGTCACGTCAATTACTAGGGGGAAATTACTCAAAATGGATCGACATTTTGCAGGAGATTGATTTGGAATTCATCAAATCCAAATCAAAGAAATCTCTAGTCTTTTTCGAGCTTCTTTGTGACCTTCAATCGAATACCATTGATTCAACTTCAGAACCATCAATTCTGGATAAGTCTTTGTTCCTGATTTTGTCATCTAACGCATGGTATGGGGATATACTAATTTATCTCCACACCCAAACTTTCCGGCCAGATACCTCTCGCTCGCAACAATGATGTATCCAATACCAAGCCAAAGATTATCTAATCATTGGCGATACTCTTTATTGTTGTGGTATCGATACGATTTTACGAAGGTGCATCACTCATGAGGAAGCTAAGAAAGTTTTGAATGATTGCCATTCAAGTGCTTGTGGTGGACACTTATCTGGTTATGCTATTGCAAAAAGAATTATCCGTGATGGTTACTTCTAGCCTTCCATATTCAAAGATTGCATAATTTCCATCAGAAGTTGTCACGCATGCCATATCTATGACTGTAAAGCTAGATTACCATTTTCCAAAAGGGGCATTGACTTCATAACATTTAACCCCACCTTGGTAGGGGGCATGGGTACATTATAGTCACCATTGACTATTTTACCAAATGGGCCGAGCTGATGCTAACATTAAACAACAGTGGAAAAATAGCTGTTATTTTCTTTTTCAACCACATGGTTGCCTAGTTTGGTGTACCACAGGCTATAATTATAGATCATGGATTGCATTTTCACAATCACATGATGGCTAAGTTGAATGCAAATTTAGGACATTCACATGATAGTTCTACCCCTTATTATCCGCAAGCAAATGGACAAGTTGAGGCCATCAACAAAGTCATGAAGTGAATGATTCAAAGAATGATAGGGGTTCATAAACGAAATTGACATTTAATCTTGTATTTTGCCTCGTGGGCATGTCGAACCTCAGTGAGAAATGCAACTGGATTCACACCCTTTCAATTTGTGCATGGTCTGGAGGTAATATTTCCGATACAATGTGAAATTTCATCTATCAAAGTCGGGATTGACCTGTTACTCAACACTTTTGAAGAAGAAGCGTGTTTCTTGGAACTTATCCATCTTGATGAAACTTGTCGTGAAGCTGCATTGGCTAACAAGGTGCATAAGAAATAGATCAAGGAACAATATGATAGAAATGTCAAGCCTCACATTTTCTCAGAAGGACACCTAGTCTTGCTTTATGATAAGACAGTTGATAAACTAGCAGCAAGAAAATTTTGAAATGCTTTGGATGGGTCCTTATATTGTCAAGCATGTTTTGGCAAAAGGTGCCTATGAGTTGGTGGATTATGATGGAATTACATTGTCACAGCCCCGAAATGGGTTGTATCTCAAACATTATTATGCTTAATTGAGTGTAGTAAAAATCACGGTATATATAATTTAATTGCATGTGTGTGTATTAGTGTGTCTTTTAGAGTTTTTATGTGGTTAAGTAATCCGCTTTGCATTTGTTGCAGATGTTGGAACCTTTGGAACCTTTTGTTGGTTACACCGATGGTGCTAGTCGTAGTATGCAAAACCTATCTTCTGCAGCATTGGCCATTTTTACTCCAAGTGGCGAGTTAGTGATTTTTCAAGAGATTTGTATGGTTGATTGATGAACAATATCACTGAGTATAGCATGTGGATCGAAATTATCTCTGATTCCATTTCAGTTGGCATCTGTTGAATCATCATTAGGCTGGATTCACAACTCATTGTACTACAACTAATAAATACTTATATTGTCCGAAATCCAACAATTATTCATATGTTCCTTAGAGTTCGTATTTTGGAAATACATTTTGAGTACATTCAATATCAACATATTTCTAGAAACATTAACACATTAACCGACTCATTAGCAAACTGTGTTAAACAAACATTTGCAACATATGTAAAAGTAATTTTTCAATTCACATCATTAGTTTAAGAGGATTTCATATAACCATATATATAAAAACTCTGAAAGTAAAAATAGATAGATGTTTTAAAAGTTTTTACAAAATTTGTGTCCAATACATGTTTGGTCATCTGACTTAAAAACTCAAAATGCATGCAAAAGACATCCTAAGTAGACCTAGTGATGTTGATGATAACAAGTCACATCCTGAGCCATCATGCGCAAGAGCCACATCCAATGGCCTGGAACACCAATGGTATGGTGCTGCAGCCTCATAGGTAACTCCTCAATCTGAACATCTTGAATACCAATGGTTAATATCTCCACATGATCCAACAAATCTTCCAAGGTCTCAACCAAATCCAAATCCTAAAGAACGGCTCTCCCAATGTTTCTCTGCACTGGCCCACCTGCCTCGTTGGTGCCTCATAGGTCGAATAGTACCCACATGTACATGCATGAGAATGATTTTAGTTTAGTCCTAGAACATCAAAACACAAAAACATGTAGAAACTTAAAAATCAAAAAACATTTTGGTAAAAAACAATTTACCTATAGCACCCCATTGAGTGCCCCCTAGCAAACTCAACTCTAGATCTCCACGAAAGTCTATCCTTGAATATGGATGCTCCTCAGTGAAAATGTGTTGTCGATCAAGTCGACTAAAGAGTGTAGTAGTAAATGTAATCGATGACTTGCCAATGTGTTTAGCCATCAATTTGACCCATCACTGCATCCATGGATCTCTAGGACCAGCTACACCTAGGGTTACATGCTAGGGTTGCATCAATGGAATTCTTTCTAAGGTGTTATATCTCCAAATCTCACTCTTGATGTTTGTGATGCTATACTCATGGCCTAGGGCAACCCCTCCTTCCAAACCTGGTCCAAATACTTAAAAAACAATGTTTTATTCCCTAGAAGTGACATTTCCCTGAGCTAAACGCGTGTGTACGTGGGTCTGTGTATACCGAACCCATGTATATGTCTTAAAACACTTAAAAAAATTAAATCTCCTTAGTTTCGAGTGGAGATCATAGGTTTTATTTGTTGATTACTTGTTAGTGCTCATGGCCCAACTGTTCCCATCGAATTCCCAACTAAAAAACTACTTTGGGAGAAGTATAAAAAGGCTTCAATGGGAAGGCCTAAAGGAGGAGAGAATAGAGAGAAAAATCACCCTACTAATATTATCCCTCACTAGGTCTGAAGATCCTTGTGCCTCGAACACTTCCCCCCATTATAGGAAACCCTTGTTTCCTTGAGCTTTGATGTTATTTCACTAGTTGAGATACTTTGGTATGATTCATGGAAGGAGTTCGTTGAAGGCTTGAGATTGGACGAATCCGGAGGACGGTTCTGCTTGGAGCCTATGAGAGGAAGACTTAGGTGAAATCATTTCTTACTGTATTTTAGTTATTTACAATAAAGAAACACTTGTCTCGTTCCTGAAATTAATCTTCTTCATGCTTAGGATATTAATGTTATGATTTGCATATGCATAGTTCTTTCAATTGTATAACTAACTACCTTTCAATATGCTATGAAGTTGATTTCTTTATGATGCTTGGTCCATATACTGTTATGCATCTTTGAATTGGTTGTTTTGCAGGTTAAAGGATTGAAAGGAACTCCAAGAGGGTTTGGACCCTGGCTGGATGTACCTGAACAAAGGACCCCCAAGTGCACCTCTCTTCATGTAGTTTTCTTATATTAGTATCATGGTTGTGTGGAATGTTTTTCTTTCATTGTAGCTAACTCCCGCTCTGTTGGGGTATTGACCCAAAACCCTAGGGGTATTTGTCCCTCAACAAAATTGGCGACTCCACTGGGGACAATAGTATTGTTGTTCCTAGTTTGGGTTAATTTAAGCTGATCAGGGCTCAGCTTTTGATTTCCTTGTTGTGACTGAGTTGCGTGTTCTTATAGGAACTTAAACATTAAGTCTGAACATTTTATTCAGACCCCCGCTTTTTTTTTTCTTGTGAACTGTTATATATGCAGCTTTTCCATGTTACAGAAGCGTATGTACGCAAGTTTCCCCATATGAACTTGTGTATACGTAGGTTTCTTTGGGCTTAATCGCATATACACGTAGTTGCACATTAAAACAATCGCGTGTACCCTAATTTCTAGGATTTTTTCAAAGCTTTTTTGTTCAGTAAATTTGTTTGCTGGTATGAGTGTTTCCTGAGCAGTTAAGTTTGGTTGTCAGTCTCTGTTTTTAAAACAAGTTTCTGGTTTCGAATTCTATCCCTTTGTAGAAAGTTCTAGTCTTGTTTTGCTTTGTTGCAAGAGTCGTCATTTGTGTTTGAGCACACGAGATTTCTCTCTAAGAATCTTGGTTGTTCTGGTCTTCTAGAGCAAAAATATTGTTTTCAATCTTTGTGACAAACTTTATCTTTGTGATCTACTTGCTTTGTGTCAAAACTACACCTTGTGGCCATTTGCTTTTCTTGCTTTTTGAAAGTTGTTGAGTGACAATTTTAAGAGTTGTCTTTCTTGACCTTTTGATCATTGTCACCAAGCTCTTTTTCTTGCTTTTTGGTTGTTGAGAGCATCTTGAAACACCTATTTTGTTGAGTTTTTTCCCATTTTGAGTTGATAACTTAGAAAGTGTTTTGGTTGCTTATTCTCCAGTCTCAAAGTTTTCGATAGTATTTGGAGCACTTTTGAAAAGTCATTTTTGTTTTTGCTTTTGAAGAAAACTTCTTGAAAACTTGGTTTTTGCTTTCTTTGGCCTTGTTTTGATTTAGTTTCTTTTTTGCGAGTGAAAGTGCATTTTTGTTTGTCTTCTGATTTGCTTTTAGTGTTTGGATCAAAATGAGCATTAGCTACTTATATTCTATCTAAACATCTTAAGTGGCTAATTAGAATTGATAAGCAAGTTACTTTCATTCTTTGAATTAGAGTGGTCTTAAGTTTTTGCATCAACATATACTCATTGCATTAGGATAGTTTATGCATTTTTAGGGCATCCATAGTTTTGTTAATTTTTGTGAGTGTGAAGCTTGAGTAAAAGAAAATAAAAGAAAAATTTATTGCTTCCTTAGAAGTTCCTTGGAACCTAGTAGAAATTTCTTTCATCGATGAACAAAACGATTGCATTTGCATATAGTTTGTTTTTTATTAATTTCTTTTGAATCAAAACACCACAAGTTTTATTTCCGCTTATCCCTTGACTTAAGAACAACCCATTTAAAAACAAGCACTAATTAAAAAACACTAGAAATTTTTTATAATTGTCAATTTAGATACACCAACAAGTTTTAGGATATTTTAGGGCCTTGGATTAGGCGTGTGGAGAGAAAAATCTCCAAGGCCATTTAAACCATCAAACACAAGAATCTGAATAGTGAGTGCAAATCCAATAGCATTAGGAAGACTAGGAAAGCTCCCGATCTAGGAGTTAAGAACGAGGATTTTTGAAGATAAGGAAGAGAGATATCCCCTCTTCTACTTGTTGGATCTTACCTCAAGACTGTTCTGCCTGGCTTCTGACACGAGTTGGTAACCTTAGTTGCTTCTCCTAAGGATCTACATAGGTGGCTGCGGAGGGGAATCCCATGGAACCTGAGGTCGACATTGTATCACTCTCAACGATACTACTAGAGGGTACCCTTGTGAAGCTTGGGGGCTTGTACTGGCGTAGGTTGTTGTTAGGAGGTCAGCATAACTTCCTCTAATACTTTCACTGGTAGGACTGGGCCATCATTATCCAAGACTATCTTTGAAAGGCCCCCTACTTCACTTTCTTGTATTTTGGTGTCTGGTCCTCATCACTCGAAGTGGAAATACTTGAAAGTTGTTTGACTGGCTGACATATTTTAGGGGATTTTTAGTGTGTGCTTTGTGCTCTTAGTTGGCCTAACCTTCACTTTTTCTTGAGTCTTTTAATTAGATCTTGACAAAAAATTCAAAGTGGCTGACTGATTTCCTAGATGGTCTCGAAGACTTCGTGGTCTTTCACCACCAGGTTTAGAGCATTCTCCTAGAAGGCGCAAAGGTAATACTGCTAGTGGGTTTCATCCCGTGGCAGCTAACGCATCAGGGATTGATCCTCCCCCCAGGGGCATTACTGTTCAGGATAGGCCTGGTACTTCCACAAAACTAAAGGGGAACAACCTAGTTCTTTCTCGAGTTCTCTTTCAAACAGAAGATAACATTGAGGTAGAAGAACTCCTAGAGTCGTTAGCGGATTCGAATTCTCCTCTACCTTCTAGTCATCCAGACGTATTATAATACGTTGGGACTCCAACGCATAGACCGTTAATTCCAGGTCATATTACGTGCTTACCTTCAATGACCACCACTGGAAGCATGGCTTCTACCACAAGTGCTACAACCGTGCAGACTCTAACATTAGTACAAGGGGGAGGAAATATTTCCATCCCCTCTACATCTTTATTTGGTCTTTTGCTAGCACATCCTTAGTTGGGTCAACCTCCATTCCTTCAATGAGTGGAAATTCCCAAGACAATGCATTTGGTTCTCGGTTTTTCTCATTTGGCAACCATTCATAGGGTATTATGTCAATTCCATTTAGTGCCTTCACATGCATGATGGGTGGGTTGGCTTCATTTCAGGGTTTTCCTTTTTGAAGTGGTCATATACCACATTCTAACCCAATGATAGGATCTATGCATTTTCTCTATAGGACAGGGCAACAATCCCTTACAAGGTTGGAATAACCCTGTGGTTAGTGGCATCGGAACTAGGAATTCATTTTTTGGTCAACAAGGGAATATGTCGTACTCCATAGTTACTTCATTTTGAAGTATTCCTCCCTTAGCACTTGGAATCCTTATCAGGGGTTATCAACTCCTTATAATCCTTTAGGAGGGAGCTTCGGTGGTTATGGAGGTTTTTTGGCCGGAGTTGGTCAAACTTCAAGTTTTGCTAGATCACAAAGTGTGCCTTTTGGTTCAGCTGGTTACTTTGGGCAGCCTGGTGCCTTTCAAAATCTAGGCCAATCTTTTCAGAACTTTGGGAACTCTTCCCAGTCTGGGTGGAATCCCCAAGGTCCTCTTAGGCTTCCTTTTCTGGTAACATTGAATTTGCGAGATCTCATGAAATTAACAAACAGCCCAATCAAATACAATCTGGCCTGGCCTCCGGTTCCAACCAAACTCCCTTTAGACATTCCAAATTTTGAGGGGAAGGGTGGTGAAGACCTGGGAAATGATGTAACCACATTCCATTTGTGGTGCTCATCAAACTCCCTCATCGATGGCTTGGTTAGGTTGAGACTTTTTCAATGCACCTTAACTGGCAGTGCGACCAAGTGGTATATAGAGTTGCCAGGGGGCAACTTTACATCTTTCACTGATTTGGGTAACATTTTCCTAAATCATTTCTAGTTGCCCATCCATTATGATGTCAGAACTGAACTTCTTGCCAATTTTCATTAAGACATGGCAACTCACATTTCTGATCATATTAAGGAATGAAGATGAAGAAACAGGCTCATTAAAGCCAAAATTCCTTCTGAATACCGTCTCAAATGGTTTTTGAAATCATTACAACCTGAAATATCTAAGGATGTCTCACTGTCCAGAGTCTATTCTAAAGAGCAAGTTATTTTTAGAACCCAACAGTTAGAATTGATTTACTCTCAGTCTGGGATTCTACAAAAAATCTTTCTTGATGCTCCTGGGACTAAAGTTGATATAGCCAAGTCAAAGCTAGGTCCCCATGCGGTGAACTAGTTGAGCCAATTACAGTAGTTGTCTTTACAAAATGCTCCTAAAAGTCAGGTCACATCGTCTAACCCTCTTTTGTTAATGCCGTCCAATATTCCAAACCCAAAGGAAATCAAAATTCCAATGGGAAAAAGAAACGATGAGGTAAGAAAAAGAGTCAAGATGGGAAGAATAATGCAAATAAACCTGGCAATAATACTAGTGGTGGTGGAAATGAGTCTAGAAAGAAATTCAAGTTTCCATGCAAGCTATGCAGTGGAGACCATTTAACTCATCTCTGCCCAAAGATTCAAGATGCTCAATGCTTGTTAGGGTAGCAAGGGACTTTAGCTCTCAGTCTGTGTTAACCAACCTTTTTCCCCAAGGGTAGCAAATGCTTGTTGGAGTGAGTTCAAATCCTAGTACCTCTTCTGGGGGTAACTAGGAAGGGGAGAAATCATCAAATGTTTTCATGATTGTTTCTAACGTCTATGTGGCCACCCGGTCATGTGATTATGGTGAAATTGAAACATCTAAGGACAAAATTGCTACTGGAACTACCGACATTCATATTGAGTGACCCTCTTTCAAGAATATACCATGGATACCGAAAGGTTCTGCTAAATGTGCGACTATTAATCCTAATGCTAGGGCCGCCAAGAATTACTCCATTGTTGAGGATCTAGCTCAGAGCCCATGCACTATGTCCGCTTTAGAGGTTCTCCAGTCATGTCTAGCTCAACGAAGTGCTTTGCTTTCGGCGATAGGGGCAGTTGATCCAAATAATTCTTTAGTGCTCACTTTCGACATGCTTAATGTCAAAAAGTGACTCCCTCGTCACATGGCTTTTCAAATAAAGTCTACATACCGAAAAATTAACATTTTTCGAACTTTTATTGATGAAGGAGCTTCCATGTGTGTTATGTTGATGTTATGTTGGAAGGCCATTGGATTGCCTTTGGTTGTTCCTTCACCTACCCTCCTTACAACATTTGACGGGCATTCTCATAAGTTGTATGGGATTATCTCGGCCTTTCCAATATGTGTTGGGGGAAAGGTTGTTAATATCGAAGTGGAAGTTGTTGATGTTAGCCTAGATTACAATCTCCTCTTAGGAAGGAATTGGGTATATGAAATGGATGCCATTGTTTCGAATCTATTACGTGTCATTTGCTTTCCTCATGAGGGGAAAATTGTTAAGGTTGATCAATTGGATTATTCTCCAGTTGATCCTCGAGCAACTTTGGACTCTACTATTCCCTTAGTGGATAACCCTCATCCACCTATTGAGAATTTGGGAGTTGGGATGTATTCTTCATTGATGGGTACATTTGATTTTCCCTCTCCTATTGCTAGAATCAATGTCATTTCATCATCCAAGGAGTCTTCACGAGAAGAGTTATTCCGAACTCATTATTTTTTAGACCCTTGGACCTTTCCTTCACCTACGATCACATTAGATGAAGGACAAGTTGGTGGAATGACATTTCCTATGTCTGCAGCAGAGCTCAAATATCAGTCTATCATCAACTCTGCAGACAACCATTCTACTCCTTTCTTTGAGGAGGAGTTAAATGGTTATGTGGCCCCAGCTTCGACCCTTGATTCTACCTCTGCTATGGACTGCTTAGATATGGTTTTACCATTCGAGGAAGCAATCCTAGAAGTAATGATGGGTGTAGATCGACCTTGGGAAGACTTACACCATCGTTCATATTTTGTTCCTCCATTGCAGGAAGTAGAATCTAGGTTCTCCGAGTTGTTTACTAGTGATGTTTGTATGATATCACATCCTTTGGCTCCAACACAATTTCGTGCCGAAGGTAATATGTCGGTGACTTCAAAAATGATATTTATAAACATCTCTAGGAACCCTAATGTGATAAAAAATCTCTTCATCAGAGTCGAGTGTTCCCCTGAAGAAATTCAAATTTACACCAACCTTTTTAAGGAGTTTCAAGATGTATTCGCTTGGTCTTATGAAGAAATGCCTGGAATTGATGCATCCATAGTTCAACATGAGATCAAGATGTATGAAAATGCTAAGCTAATTCGTTAGAAGCTTCGACCGATTAATCCTAGGAAAGCAACAGCTATTAAAGCTAAAGTTGAAAAGTTGCTCAAGGCGGGTTTTATATACCCTGTTCCTCTTATTGATTGAGTTTCTAATCCAGTCCCTATAGATAAAAAGCAAGGAACAATCTAAGTATGCATTGAATTTAGAGACCTAAACAAAGCTTGTCCCAAAGATAATTACTCCATGCCATTCATTGATCAGATTATTGATGAGCGTGTGGGCAATGAGATTTTCTCCTTCATGGACGGTTTTCCCGGTTATAATCAGATATCTATCCGTCCTAAAGATCAGCATAAGACAACTTTTATATGTCCCTGGGGTACCTTTGCATACAAAAATATGTCTTTTGGTCTTAAAAATTCTGGAGCTACCTTCCAGCGGGCCATGTCATACGCTTTACACGACATTAAAAATATCATCGAAGCATACTTAGATGATTTAGTTGCTCGTTCTTGAAAGAGAACGGATCATCCTAGTCACCTTCGATTGGTTTTTGAGCGATGTCGATTTTAAAAGATCCGGTTGAATCCCAATAAGTGCATTTTTGTGGTTAGATCTGGTCTGTTATTAGGGTTCATTGTGTCAACTGAAAGGATTCGAGTTGATCCCTTCAAGCTAGAGGCAATAATTTAGTTGTCCCCCCATCCTCAATTCGACAACTTCAATGTCTTCAAGGGAAGGCTAATTTCTTAAGAAGGTTTATAGTGAATTATGTCAAGATCACTAAAGGGTTTACGCGTTTGTTATGGAGAGGGGTTCCATTCATATGGGATGACTTTGCGCAGTGGTTGTTTGATGCCTTGAAAAAAGAATTAGTCTCTGCCCTGCTTTTGAGTCCACCGGATTATGGTAGGGATTTCCTTTTATATCTCCCTATTGCAGAATCAACCATTGGTATGGTTCTCATTTAGGAAGATGATGCTCTCATGGAGAATGTGATTTATTACTTGAGCCGAGGCTTGGTAGGTCCTGAACATTACTATTCTCCTGTTGAGAAGTTGGCTTTGGCAGCTGTCCATGATGTCCAGCGGCTCTGCCATTATATCTTGCTACGCAAAACTTTTGTCTTAGTAGCAGTCAATCCGTTCCAATTTTTCCTTAGTAGGTGAGTGATTAGGGGAAAATATAATTGATGGATAGTCATTTTATAGGAATTCAATCTTGAGTTCTTGTCTGCCAAGTCTAAGAAATCTATGGTTTTTACGGAGCTAATTTTTGAGCTACCTTGTGGAGAGGATACCATTTATGGGGAAAGTTTTCCTGATGAACATCTATTCCTCATCTCTTCACTCAACCCTTGGTATGGAGATATCATCGTTTATCTCCAGACTTTGAAGTTTCCCTCTACTTTCTCTAAGGATGAATGCCGAAAATTACGTCACTTGGCTAAGAACTACGTCATCATTGGTGATACATTTTATCATCGAGGGGTTGATTCAATCCTTCAGTGTTTTTTAACTTTAAAGGAAGCAGAGTTACTGCTCAATGATTGCCATAGTGGAGCTTGTGGTGGTCATATTTTAGGGCTTGCCACAACCCAACGTATCTTGCATTCCAGCTATTTTTGGCCTTCACTCTTCAAAGATTGTGTTGAAGTGGTCAAACACTATCACCCCTGTCAAGTTTATACTTTGAAGATGCATACACATCTAGCTCCTCTTTTCCCCGTTGTCACTGTCGATCCTTTTACTAAGTGGGGTATTGATATTAAAACTTGTAATATGCCTTCAACAGTGAATCATAAGTACATTATCATGGCCACAGACTTCTTCACGAAGTGGGCTGAGGACATGCCCGCTTATAAAAATTATAGTGAAACAACGACATTGTTCCTTTTTAATCAGATTATCTCAAGGTGTGGTATCCCAAGAGAGATTGTCATTAACCATGGCAGTCATTTCCAGAACCAACTAATGTCTGAACTGGCTCTTAAACTGGGTTTCCAGTAGAGCACTCGTCTCCATATTATCCTTAGGTCAATGGACAGTTCGAGGCAGCGAAAAAAACCCTTAAGACGATCCTGCAAAGGATGATTGAAAAAAATCGATCCAATTGGCATCTTATGTTGTATCCGGCTCTTTGGGCATATCGAACCTTCGTAAAAACTGCTACAAGTTTTACACCTTTTTAGTTAGTTTATGGGATGGATTCTATATTTCCTGTTGAATGTGAAATTCCATCTCTTAGGTTAGCTATTGAGCTCCTTCTAGAGACCTCTAGTCTCGAAGAGCACCTCCTTCATTTGGAACATCTTGATAAGTAGCATCGAGATGCTGCCGCAATCAATGAGGTTCATAAGAAAAGAGTTAAAACTCAGTACAATAAAGTTTTCATTCCTCAAGTCTTTTCTAAAGGCAACCTTGTCTTGGTCTATGACCAAGATAAGAACGCCTTGGGGGTAGGCAAGTTAAAACCTATGTGGTACGGTCCCGTTATAATTAAACGAGTTTTAGAAAAAGGGGCGTATGAGTTAGTTGATTTTGAAGGAAACAAGTTGGCAGAGCCTCGAAACGAGCTCTACCTCAAGAGGAACTTTGCTTAAGTTGCAACTAGGGAATGGTTTCTTTGTAAATTTTGTATTTTTTGTACATATCTCATCGGGAGTTTTTGATAGCAACAGTTTTTGGTCTGCTGTGGTAGGGGTTGATAGATGACTTGGTCTATTTTGGATTTGCCAATGGTGCTAGTTGACACACTCGGAACCTTGCTTCCACAGCTTGAGTAGTATACTATCCAACTGGTTAATTGTTGGTATCAAGGGGAGTATGCATTGGTCCTATAATATGGTTGAGTATATTTTTGTCATTAATTTACTATTCGAATCTATTTCTTATGGAATCGATTCGTTAGTAGTGTATCTTGATTCACAACTGATAGTGTCATAATTGAATAAAATTTATCGGGTAAAGGATCCATGTTTATCTCACCAGTATTTAAGGGTGAGGTTGTTGCAAAGATCATTTACTTACATTAATTATTTTTAGATTCCAATATCTCATAATTGGTTAGCTAATTCTATCACTAATCAAGCATTAGACTAGCACATCATTCATTCATCACAATAAAATCAAGCATCAAAAAGTCGAAATTGTATATATATATATATATATATATATATATAATAAAATATCTCAAGTGTACATAAGTGTGTCCAAAACAATATACAAAAATTGGAATTGGGACTCGAATGCCCATAATCATGTCTAGCACATCTAATGCCCCAACTAGGGATGAGCGGCTAAGTATGTGACTACTGCTTTGGTCACACACCTAAGAATGCGAACCCAGTCTCATTGCATGCCAACCACATGACGCTGCATGTCTATAGGGAGATCCTCTACAGCCTCCATCGGTACTCGGTGAGTTAGTCTTACCAAGTGGCATTGAACTATATGTAGAAGTCACTCTATGTCCACAGCCACCTCTTCGGCACATCGGCTGCGATGTCCATGCCATGGGAACCCATGTGGTCGTACTAGCCCAATATCTAGAACATGATCATCATATTAGTCACTTGAATCCTATCAAAAATATTTTTCAAACACTTATTATTATATTTGAAAAATCATAAAAAAAATCATAAAAATAAAAAAATCGAAAACATTTGTTACCTATATCGCCCCATGCTGCAGTTGGTGGTAAAGGTAGATCAGGATCTCCTCAGAAGTCTAACCCGGCATAGGGGTAGTTGTCTACAGTGATGATCTATTTCTCCCACTAGGAGAAGTAGTCATCGTCGAAAACAGTCCATGGAACATCCCCACCTCCTATTCATTTCATCAGGTCAGCCCACCTGCCCATTTGTGCATCTCATGGGGTGCTAATCAAAACTGATACTCTAGGACGGAGTGCCGGGACCCTCTCAAATAAGAAAGAGCACAAAATAGTTCCATACCTGAAGTTTTTGGTTTACCCCTTCTTGATAGATGTTAGCTGGCTCTTCAAGTTGGAGAGAAGAGGAGTACACCAATCAAATACAGTGGTGAGGCAATCTACCACCAAGCTCATGGCAAGCCATGAAGCCTGGTGTAAGGAAATTGATCCGTTCACTCTGGCTATAGTGAACATGATGATCCTCAATGATAAAGTCTCCACATGATTGATTAGTATTTGACTTCCAACCCTTTCTGGATGACCCGGGCAATACATATTCATGTAGTCCTTGATAAAGAGACTACCTTGTGATCTACCCATGGAATGTAATACCTCTCCCCTCTGGGAAAGGCCTGTGATGAAATAAATGTCCTCAACCTATATCTTGAGTGGCATTTGATCAATCATAAGTAAGTCATCCTCAATGCCCTAGTAGCGAATGAGCATTTCGAGCAGGCAAGTGTTTTCTTTCATGTTTGGCATTTTGAAGAGCTTTAGCAAACCACATCCTCTTAAGGCATCTAGGGCATTAGGATCATTCATAACCTCATCATCCACTAAGGCATGCTCTCTTTCCCTCCAAGTGACTTGCATCCTGAATAAAAAACAAGTTTGGACCATTAGATTTTTGTTTTCAAATTTTCGTAGCCTATACACAGGTCCATTTCATACACAATCATGTCTAGGGCCTGTGTATACGTGGGTTTCACATAGCCAACCCGCATATATGCCGCGACAAATTTTTTGACAATAATTCAATGGTGAAACTTGAATTAAAAATTTTAAAACCAATCACAATCTAATGCAAGATAAGTTTAAGGGTTACCTGGTGATTTTGGGAAGATTTGAATGGTCAAATTTGGCGAATCGCAATGCTTTCTCCTTTTGCTTCACTCCTTCGCTCTCAGATCAAATGGTGATAATGGTGAGTCGAAAAACTATTTTATAAGCTTTGAAAATGTCAAATTTTTTCAGAACTTGATTTTGTGTTGTCTCATATAACTTTTAACTTGGGAGCTTGGAATGTTGAGAATGGTTTGATTTTCAAGACATTTTGGATGCTTTTTCGACAGTTTTGAGACGATTCCATGACTGCTGACCTGTCGTGGCAGGTATCATTTTCTCACTAGCATATAGGTTACGGAAGCCATTTTTTTGTTGCATTATGCATACTAGCCTCCATTTGTCGATACACTTGCCATAGGGTCGATCCGATCGTGTCATGGTTCGTAAGCCATCTTCACTCACCAATTTTTAAATCATGACACGATGGTAGAGCCATCCTTTTCATGGGCATCGTAGTTAGCACCTCACTAACATTTGCTGCCCATACTACTTCAATTTGAATAGGCTCAGGAGTCCTCTGTAGTCTTGCCATGACTTATGCGATGAAGACCCATTCCTCTTTGCTTCTTCATTTTGTTCTGGCCTTATACCCTAGAGGCTCCTTTGTGTTGAGTTGTACTACTGCATTGCATTTTGACCATTTTCACCTTTTGGCCTTGGGCCGGCTTCACTTGGACTCATGTTTAAACCAGCTTTTGACCATGACGTCTGCAAAATCAAACTTTCATCCCCTTGACTTTTGCAACTTGACCAATGTTTTCCTTCCTGCATTGAGCATAGGATTATTCCAATCCTAGGAACTAGATCATTTGTTTCACTCACACTCATTCTTTCCACTGTACTATAGCATTCTTTTATTCTTTTTCTAGCTTAAAGAAAAAGACAAAAAAATTATATATTCCAAAAAAGAGTAGGAATGGGACAACATTTCCACTTATTGTTGGCAGCTAGATTCAGTTGTGTCACCCTTGAACAAAGCACTCAAAACAATGTCTCCTCCATTTGGGCGGGATTTAGTTTGACTTAGGTACGCCCTAACCTTGTTCTTGAGCCAGTTCTCCCCTAATTGGTTATCTCTTCCAATCATATGGAGAGTTTATTCATTCCTCCTGCACAACAAGCTTATACAGAGTCATCATATGCTACCACATAGTCATCATTGAGTCGTGCTTTTGTTCAAGGGAAGTTATCCTGAACCGGCCTCTCTATGGTGTCTCTTGACTCATTTTTTAGTCAGCCATCCCTGGTTGTCAGTATCTTGTCTATCATCACATCAGTTATATTGGTCCTTTACTCATGCTAGTTTGAGAAGGTCTCCATTAACTTCTTTCTGACAGGTCTTGTCCTTATCGATGGCAACATCTTGCTCTGAGGATAGGCCTAGAGCCACACCCTGGCCCTATTTTCATTATTGATAGGTCAGCTTTTGCTCAGCATCGATCAGTATCATGGGTCTTTGACTGAGTTGTTTCCCTTGTGTTTGACATCAGATTACAATATCACACATTGGGATTCATGCAGTACCTTGGTTTCCATTTGACCCTATTCGTGGATACCTCACCTTTATGTTAGATCTCATTATTGGTTGGTTCAGAGGGTTTCTATCATGCGCTAGCCACATCTTATGTACACCGGAAACATGCTTCGATTGGGTTATTACGTTTTTGTCAATTGATTCCTTCCACATTATTGGCCTACGGGTTACACTTGCACTAGATTGATGAAGGATGCCTTAATGCATTCCTTCTAGTGGATCTTTCCCTATCGACTATGACTCATTGATCTGGGGCAAAGATCTAGAGTCCATTTGGCAGTACCTTGGGGTTTGCAGTCATTAGTGGTAAATCCTTCATAATCGACAGTGGGAAACCATCATTGTCTCCTGATTGATAGATTCTTATAGGTGTTTGACTCTAGCTCATCTATTCACACTTGTTAGATTGTACTAGGTACCTTGATGCTCATTATCATTATTGGTGAGTGGTCTCATGTTTGTTAACAGTATACATCAATGACTAGTAATCAGATGATTTCTCACATGGTCGACTTCAGATCATTTGTTCCCATGGTGTAGAATTGTACCACGGTGGTTGGTGAAGACCTCAGGTTGCATCAACATTTTACTGGTTCACTTGACAGTTGCTCCTATTGTTGCTAGTTGATACCACTCCACCTCATATGTTGCAGTCATTCACGATGAATTTTTATATGTTGGGACCTGATTTTGCAGTGTAGTACCACCTTACTCCATCATATTCATATGGTACTTTTGGGATCAGTCTTTGATATCAGTGATAAGCTTCATCTTTCAACATCATTGACATTCTTATATGTGATATTTAGACATGTACTTGTTCGATCATGATCAGATGATCCATTATGTATTTTCTAGTCTTTTATACTTGTATACTTAGTGGATCTGCTTGTACTTGATATGTGGACATGCTTTACCTTCTCTGAACATGGGTATGCCCGCCTCAGACAGTGTTTCTTTCTGATCTCCTTCTGTGGCTTGGTAGGCTGAACTCTGGTGAAGTCCTTCCGAGTTTTCAATAGGTTTCCTTTCCATGCACTTAATTAATACATTTCGGCCATCATGTACCCCTTATGACATCATATATTAGGTGGCATATTTATATCTCCAAATCTCAATCTTGATGTTTGTAATGCTACACTCATGGCCTAGGGCAACCCCTCCTTCTAGACTTGGTCCAAATACTTAAAAAACAGTGTTTTATTCCCTCTATGCGACATTTCCCTGAGCTAAACGCATGTGTACATGGGTCTGTGTATACCCAACCTGTGTATATGCCTTAAAACAGATAAAAAATAATAAATCTCCTTAATTTCGGGTAGAGATCATGAGTTTTACCTATTGATTACCTGTTAGTGCCCGTGCCCCAACTGTTCCCAATGAATTCCTAACTAAAAAACTACTTTGGGAGAAGTATAAAAAGGCTTCAATGGGAAGGCCTAAAGTAGGAGAGAATAGAGAGAAAAATCACTCTGATGAGATTATCCCTCGCCAAGTTTGAAGATCCTTGTGCTTCCAACACTTTCCCCCATTATAGGAAACCCTTGTTTCCTTGAGTTTTGATGTTGTTTCACTAGTTGAGATACTTTGGTGTGAGTCATGGAAGGAGTTTGTTGAAGGCTTGAGATTGGACGAATCCGGAGGATGGTTCCACTTGGATCCTGTGAGAAGAAGACTCAGGTGAAATCATTCCTTACTATATTTTAGTTATTTTCAATAAAGAAACACTTGTCTCATTCCTGAAATTAATCTTCTTCATGCTTATGATATTAATGTTATGATTTGCATATGAATAGTTGTTTCAATTGTATAACTAATTACCTTTCAATACACTATGAAGTTGATTTATTTATGATGCTTGGTCCATATACTGTTATGCTTCTTTGAATTGGTTGTTTCGCAGGCTAAAGGATTGAAAGGAACTCCAAGAGGGTTTGGACCCTGGCTGGATCTACCTGAACGAAGGACCCCCAGGTGCACCTCTATTCATGTAGTTTGCTTATATTAGTATCATGGTTGTGTGGAATGTTTGTTTTTCATTGTAGATAATGCCCGCTCTGCCAGGGTATTGACCCAAGACCCTAGGGGAATTTGTCCCTCAACATAAGGTAAAACCAATTAAGAGTGATCCATAGCTAAATTTCTTTGTCTTACCACTCTTTACCTTTGTCAACTTATCTTTCAGTGAAGAAAGTACTGCCTCACACAAGTTGAATAAAGTTGGCTCAAGACACTCAATTGCATACTAAACATATGATCTATTCGCCAGATGAAGTGTCACACTGCATGCCAAATTTGTGATGGTGAAAAGGATTGTTCTCAAAGGAAAATCATGGATATCTTTGATGATTATCTTTCCATCCTTACTAGGCTATGTACTTGGCCAACAAAATTGTTGAACATAGTCCTTCATAGTTTCTCCTCCACAGGAAACACCTAAAAGAGATATGGGGGCACCACGTCTCGACAACCCTGTAAGAAAGTAAACATCATCTATCAAAATAGGGTCAAGTTTGTGTCTTATGTGGAAAGCCTGATCTGTCAAATCCCATGCATGAACTAGGAACTGCAATAGTTATGATTGTTGCCTCATTCTGGACAACCTGAAGAATTTGAGAAACCCATAGTTTTTGAGGGCCTCAACTCTACCCAGATCATTTAGGGCAACCATGTCTTGTTCTTCATGCTCTCTTTCTCGCCGAGTAATAGACATTTTGATCCAATGAAAGCCTGAAGTCAAACCATAAGCTTAATTAACATCCTTTTCATATAAAAAACTGAAGACATTTAGGGTCTTTTTGGTGAAACAATTTTGGGAAACTTGCCCAGTGTAGCCTAGGCAAGGAGACACTATGCTACAGTACAAAATCCCTTCAATCTGGGTACTCCTCGGTGTAGTTTTCGACATGCAAGCCTGCGCTAGTCCCAGGGCGAAAAATTGAAATCCTAAGGGCCCTAAAACCCCTAAAAACTTGCATTAAACAATAAAAGAATGGTATGAAAAGAAATAGGAGGGTTAGATCTTATCCCTGGTCTGAACAACATGAGAAATGATCCACATAATCTCTCACAATCAATTAATGAAGATCGAGGTAAGAACATGGTCAGGGCTTAAACTGAATGGTAAATATCAAATGGTGAAAATAACATGGTAAATTCTTGTTTTTATGTTTATTTTATGATCATTAAATGACTAAACTTTAGTATTTACCTATTTTTACCAATGAAATAGTATGTTTAATCCATTTGGTGTTTTTTTGAATAGATTTATAGCTGGCTTACAGAATTTGACGTGCATGATCGTGAGTTGTACTTTGACCACAGAGCATACTTTATCACTTTTTCTAGCTCTGTTAAACATCGAAAAAGAAACCCCCTTGGAGTCCTCTTTAAGCTCCTTTCAGACTCTTGAAATATGAAAATATTTCCAAGCTCTTGTCCTTTTCATCTCATTAATGGATTGGAAATGACATCTACTCAATATAAGTTTAACCCTTTTTCAGGCTGAGATAGATTATTTACGAAAAAGGAATACATTGACTGAACATGTTCAATAGGTTCTCTGTTGTATTGTTTTATTCTTTTTCAGACTTGAGAGACAAATCTACGAAAAAGAACTTGTGGAGTTTTCTTTTTGTCCCTTTTTAAACTCTCTAAACATGAAAATGACTGAGTTATCATTGTTGTTAGACTCATTAGGCTAGGCTCGTTAAAACATCACATAGTGATGGATTCACCCGAAGGATGGAATTATACAACAAGAATATGTTATCCTCCTCAAGCTTGATAAAAAATAAAGAGGTATTGGTCAGCAATGACTGGGGAAAATGGTAAAAGGGGTAAAGCACTTTATGGTAGCAGCCTGCTCTTGAACATGACACTTTCACTTCATCATTGTGACTATTTGGGTTGGGTTATCTGCTTGATGGTCATCATACCTTGGTCTATCATACCATCCATTAATTTTGTTTTGGGTCAATGTTTCCAACCAATTCAGTGTCATTAAATCTTTCAAGAGAAGTTACTCAGTTAAAATTCATCCTTTGCAACACCATAAACCTTCATTTTCATGACCACCATTCTTGAACCTTGTGTTGTTAGTAAAATTTCGTCTCCAAAATCATTAGACTCATTTCTTGTTGGTGATGTGGGATACATCAAGGCCATCTTGCAATGAGTCACTTCTCATCGACATCAACACATTATCCAAGAAGTTGACCTTGAAACACCCCTTCAGTACCTTGAGGCTTGCATACATCAATGGAAGGTTTCTTGCTTTTGGCGATAGGTTGGCATCACTGGCCTTCGACCAAAAGACTTTGTATGGTGTTCGACATCAAAACATCCATTCACACCATGCAGAATGTACTACAGTACCTTGAGGATCATTATCATTATCGATGATTTCTCTCACGTCTGTTAACAGCTTACATCATTGGCTAGTAATCAGACGATGTCTTCCCATGTTCGACTCAGATCACATATTCGCATGGTTAGACTTGTACTTTAGCGAAAGATTGAACGAGATAGAAGACCTCGAATTTAGTTTCATCCATTCAAGCTGAGATTTCAAGAAATGTACCAAATCATCAATACAATGGATTTATATTGATAGCCATTCTAATCATGGGTCTATATCTGTAGACGACTATTTATGTACTTGTAATGAAAGTTTATATGCTAAGCATGGGTATGAATTTCCTTAGAGATTCATGAGAAAAAATACCATGATATTATGTATTGTAATTGATGCATGTCACCAACCAGTTCGGAACCTCCTCATCACATCATAAAGCATATCACCCGATATTATTATTCTTGACTTCATGCTTTAGGGGGCAACTAATATAGATCCATTTGGGCACATCACTCCCATTATTTAGGTCAGTACCATCAGGGATCATCAAACTCTAATTCAGTTGCTACATTCCCTAGACAAGTTATCTCTTTGAATGCCTCCTTCCCTGAGAGTTCTTTGGCCTGAAACCCTCTAGAATTTCTCCTTGAGGGACCAGTGCAACCTTGGACAAGGGAAAGTGTGCTTCAATGTAGGTAGGCCCATGTTAGGGTCCTTTGCAAAGCACCTACGCCCACTTTGACCTGCACTAGGCCAGATTGAGAGAAATTCACATAGGGTTCTCGAAATATTCTCATCTTTTAGAGTCATAGAGAAGATTCCCACACTTATCATCTCCTATGAGCTCAAAAATGGATTAGGAATGAGTTAAGTTACCTCCTATCCTCTCATTCCTTCCTCCATGGAAACTAACTCTAAGTATGGAAGGCCATTCGTTACCCTCATTTATGACAAAACTTCCTCCTTTGGCCTATAAATTGAGCAATCATCTAAGTGATCAAGGGCTAGACTTTCAGAATTTGTAAGGAGATATTGTCGGAGTGAGAATTGAGTTTGTAAGTGAGTAGTGTTATGCAACCGAAGTGTTGTGCTATTGATGTGATGTTGGTTGGAACCCAAGCTGGAAGAGTGGTAATGGATCGGACTTCATGGTTGTTGTTAACACCCAGGTTGTTCCCTTTGACTCCAAGGGAATACGGCCGGGGTAACCACTAACCAATCTTTGGATTACAGCTTCTAGCCCAACTGTAATCAGAGAGGGCTCTCTCTTTAAGGTTTGTCTCTATTCTGTGGAGATTTTAGGCTAGTTATGAAGTAAGGGTTTTGGTTTATGTTTGGTTGAAAGGATGTCTTTCTGTACCTAAAGTGGAAATATGCAGATAATGTTAGTCCATTGGGCAAATGGAGTCTGTGGCTACTGGTTTTTTGAAATCTTGAGTTGAGCAGCTGAAATTACAGGGCCATTTGAAATACTTCATAAAACAAACTTGAAATTATGATGGTGAAATGTAAATAACCAGTGAAAAGCAATTAAGAATTTTCCACTAAGCTGGGGTGTGGGAAAGAGATAAATTCCTCAGGAGCAAACTTGAATTCCTGAAACAATAATCACTGTGAAAGATATAGTGTGAAAGGGCAGCAATTAAGAATTAGACCTTTATTACTATAACTGAAGAAAACATTTATAATAGCTTAGATTGAGTTCAGGGTAACCTGTGATTAAATCCTGGAACTATTCTTTTTCCTTGCCATTAACTGTAAAGCACAGAAGCATGAAAGAGATATGAATGATAACAAAACACATAACAAAGAGTTTTAGGGAAAACTTATTGTGCCATGAAGTACGCAGGAATCCTGTAACATTCAGTTAAACACCACAATGCATCAAACAACACAGAGCTTTGGAAATTCCATCGGCTTTTGTATTACTTCTCTGA
>APFE030315241.1:88559-99632 GCA_000404065.3 Pinus taeda
TTTATAGAATGCTTGGGGTTTATACACCATGGTGTTATAATAGTAGGGAAAGGGTGACATAGGGAATTTAGATAATAGAAGTTAGGGGTTAGCATGGAGGGAAAAGGTGAATGAGGAGTGATATCTTTAAGTTTATTTGAAAACCACTTAGCTTAGGGAGTAGATCAAAATGAAAAGAATTTTACACAAGAAATGTGGCTCTTAAAAGAAACCAAAACCAACATAAAACCTTGAATTCTTTCATAAACACAACTGGTGTAGGGATGTTAGTAATGAGTGTAAAATAGGGAAAAAAGGAAGTTAGACATGCTCCATTGTGTTGTTTTCCTTATCTTGACCAGCAAGGTTCAGTTTGAAAGGAATACCACTTCTGCAACCCCATCTACCTACACATCTATTGGCCTAGCATTTTTTGTTTCTTCTTGGAGGGTGCACTTGGACTTGCAGACCCTTATGTGCCTTTTCTTTTCCATTGGCTTTTTCTTTTGATTGCCTATTTAGCACTACCCTTATTGCTTCCAAGGCCCCAGATTTAGCAGTTGGGAACCTTAGTTTCTCTGCCTAACTATTGGTCTGCCAAGATTAAACAGTTTGGACAGACTTCTTTCTCTATTCTACAATAGAAAATTGAAACATGGCATGATCCTGATTATACTGTTGGACCATCCATCAAAATTTAGTAAACATGAAGCTATGTACACACCTTGTCTTCTCTTGGAAATATGGGATCTTTGTATCAGCAAAGCAGAGCATATTTGGCATTTGAATTTGCCAATCATGAAATATGAAACCTATTGGTATAGGTATCCAACAGTTGTAATTCTTCCTTCTATATAATAAAGCAGTTTACACCCTTTTTCCATATGCGTATCTTGATATATGATGTTTATATGTGTGGATGTATCTGATTCCATTTACATGTATTCGATAGATCTCTTGCTTTGATTGGTTCCCTGTCTTTTATTTATGCATGTAGGTACTTTTGGAGCGAGTTAAGTTTGAAAATGAGTGACAGGAGTCAAACAAAGGAGACAAAAGGAAAGCAAAAGAACATGTATGTCTTCTGATCCCTTTGTCTTATTTATTGTTTATAGAAAAAGGATAAGCGCTTTAAATTTGTTGTTCTAGGTATAGCTACCTACCTAGGGAATTATTATTTATCCATAAATACCAAATTCTACATAACACATATGTGTTATAATTCCAACGTTAAATTATCAATCTAGGGCTTGTAAGCTTCGAGGCATAAGTTTAGGTAATGCAAGATCAGATCATCTAACCTAAATTAGAGTACGAAATCAATTTATTATTTTACTACTATAAAGAACACAAATTACTGCTATAAAATAAATTCTTATAAGAACACACCATATTCTTACTCGAAAAGAACACCTATGATAGCAATTCTAACTTGAAAGATCCTATTGAAATAAACTCATTTCCACTTAATATATAAAAGACCTACAATTCAAGACTCCTAATCTAAATGAAATAAATCATTCGAAAGAATTCTCACTCTTCATAATCAGGGAACTCATAATCAAAACTCAAAAGTAAATGAAAGCCAAATCAATCTTCATTAAACTGATATCTCTAATTGTGCCAGACTTAGACTTTCTCTTACAAAGAAATTATTATGCTATGAAAAATAAGAAGACTTCTAATTGAATGAATTCTAAAAATTATTTCAAATGTACAAGAGAGTGTTTTAAGTACAGAACGATGCTAGATTGCACACAAAAAATTTCTTGATGAAACTAACACTTTGAATGTAAATCCTATGATCTAAATAGGCTAAAGGACTTGTTTCCAGCTGTGTTGGGCCCTTTCCACTCCTGGATCAAGCTTAAACTAACTCAATAAAAATGAAATTCAAAACACAGTCATAATACTTGCAAAGAATTTAGAGATGAAGCAAAATTCAATTATGATTATAAAAGAGCTTCAATCCATAATTTATTCCTTCCCTACTTCACTTCCTTTCACAAACTTCAAAACCTTACAATACAAACCATGGTTGAGCCATTTATAAGATTTACAAGGTGAATTAGTCATTTTCCTCAATATGGAAAATTGAACAATTTTAACAAAATGACCCCAAATATATTGGAATATCTTCCTAACCATGGCAAATTTTGGAAAACAAGTTGGAGGTAACCTAACTTGTTATATTTTCAACAAAACCCTCTCTTGTATATGTCTCATTCAAATCCATATTCTCAGAAATCGTGCCCAAACTTGGTTGTCTTGCTCCTTTTGGAAGATTCTAGAACTATGGAAAAACAATTATTTTTTATAAAACTGCCTCCAAGACCCGCTTATAAATTTTAGAAAAATTTGAATAAACAAAAACGTTTTAGATATGGATAATTGGTTATATGGTTCACAAACCTATTTTCTCAGATTTTCCAAATTCACCTCAAACGGCATGAAAATCGAGGTCAAACTTGGAAGTTTGGAAACTGTGCACATTTTGAGCAGATTTGTTAATTAGCTCCTAAGGACCCACATGTGCGACTTGGTTACAATCCAACACATGGAAAGGTATTAAATAATTATTTTGAACAATAACCTCCCTCGGTTTTCCCTGGAAGCGTGCCAAAATGTCGAAACCCCAAATTGGATATTCTTGTACTCTAGTTGTACCAACTAGTTCAATTGATTGGTGAAGAATTTCAGTGATGGAACCCTGTGACAAATGAACTTAGCAAAAAATTCATTAGTAAATCATGGAAAAATCATCTTTAATCATAGAAAATATAAGAAAACTAACGATAATCAACCATGAGGCGTAAGACGTGAATTGGCGACAAGTGATGGAATTATGGTGTGAAATGTGTGTAATCATACATTAATAGAGGTTATGGATGGTTGTATTTAATGATGAAAACATGGTGATATTTGAGGCCCAACACCCCATATGCTTTTGGGATGTCCACAATCACAATATTGATGCATTGATGAACTCATTCATCAGATGATATCCAGATGATCACATCCCTATGTTCACCAATTATTGGTACACAAGTTATATCCAGTTGGATGATCTGTTCCTCTATCTTATTCCATTGAGGATTGATCTTCCTGGCCATAGAGAGTGGCATGAAATTAACTGAAGCACCAAAATAAAGCAAGTAGTTGTGAACATAGAAGTTAAATATTTCAAATGATAACAAGAATGGTGGGCAGAGTGAGTTTTCCTCCTCCATGCAGAGCGCGTTAAACAAAGATGCAAGAACATCAAGAGACTTACTAGATCCCTTGCTTGAATAGGTGGCATGACTAGTAGAGGTTTCCCCGAGTACTCGTAGAAGAATGCATTGCTTGCTTGTGATTTTTGTAAGTTCAAATACAGAAATATTTGCATGAGCCTTCTTCATGTCTTCTACAATGTTGTACTCTATTGCGCGAAGAATCATCGAGGTGTCAGGGCGTGGAACCGAATTCATGGTTTCTGGAGGGATGGTTCTATCTTTGCTGCTCGCGGAAAAACTTTGTGTTGAAGTTGTCTTATCGGACTTGTTGTGAGTGTTCTGTGTTGAGTCAACCAATGGACCCATTTTCTTTAATATATTTTCTCTATATTTATGCTTCAGTATCTCAATCAAGTAGTGGCCCCTTGACTTCTAAAGTTGTATAAGTTATTTTGCTTCGGGGATGGATTGTCACCCAAAGGCTCCTTATCGATGGTGGTGTTCTAGGCTGCGAGAGCATATTGATACATGTTTATTACATTTCAAGTGATTGGAGTGTCATCAATGGTAGAAGCTTCTTATTTTTCATTGTTAGGCTCTGGTTGTTCATCAACCATGACTATATTAAGCAACTATGCCACAATACTACTCATTCAATGGTTCCATTCTAGGAATGTTTTTTTCTAAATGATGCATGTGATGGAACATGAAGTATGAATTTGTAGTGATTTTCTCAATGTTCAGAACCATGTTGGAGTTCTACACAGATTTGGATCGCTGGATGTTGCTGCTACTGGAAGCTACATTCTTCTTTTGTAGGTACTTTGGGAGCCTGCTGCTCACAGTAGTCTCACTTGCCCAATGCTTAAGTTTAGCCATTTCAGTAGTTGTGAACATAGAAGTTAAATATTTCAAATGATAACAAGAATGGTGGGCAGAGTGAGTTTTCCTCCTCCATGCAGAGCGTGTTAAACAAATATGCAAGAACATCAAGAGACTTACTAGATCCCTTGCTTGAATAGGTGGCATGACTAGTAGAGGTTTCCCTGAGTGCTCGTAGAAGAATGCATTGCTTGCTTGTGATTTTTGTAAGTTCAAATACAGAAATATTTGCATGATCCTTCTTCATGTCTTCTACAATGTTGTACTCTATTGCGCGAAGAATCATCGAGGTGTCAGGGCGTGGAACCGAATTCATGGTTTCTGGAGGGATGGTTCTATCTTTGTTGCTCATGGAAAAACTTTTTGTTGAAGTTGTCTTATCGGACTTGTTGTGAGTGTTCTGTGTTGAGTCAACCAATGGACCCATTTTCTTTAATATATTTTCTCTATATTTATGCTTCAGTATCTCAATCAAGTAGTGGCCCCTTGACTTCTAAAGTTGTATAAGTTATTTTGCTTCGGGGATGGATTGTCACCCAAAGGCTCCTTATCGATGGTGGTGTTCTAGGCTGCGAGAGCATATTGATACATGTTTATTACATTTCAAGTGATTGGAGTGTCATCAATGGTAGAAGCTTCTTATTCTTCATTGTTAGGCTCTGGTTGTTCATCAACCATGACTATATTAAGCAACTATGCAACAATACTACTCATTCAATGGTTCCATTCTAGGAATGTTTTTTTTCTAAATGATGCATGTGATGGAACATGAAGTATGAATTTGTAGTGATTTTCTCAATGTTCAGAACCATGTTGGAGTTCTACACAGATTTGGATGGCTGGATGTTGCTGCTACTGGAAGCTACATTCTTCTTTTGTAGGTACTTTGGGGGCCTGCTGCTCACGGTAGTCTCACTTGCCCAATGCTTAAGTTTATCCATTTCAGTAGTCAGGGATTTGATGAGACAAGTAAGGTTCTCAATATTGCTTGCTTCTTTCTCCTTAGCCTTGCTTACAGAGTTCTCTGACCTCTTACCCATGTATTTGGAGTACTTGGTGGGGTCATCGGCTGTAATGACTCCAATAGTGTGGAGGTATTTCTCTATTGCAATAGACTCTTCATAATTTTTTATTAAAGTTCATTTCACAACTTGCTTGACGAACCGCGCAATACTAGTCGTCAAGGCAGAAGTGTAGTAGTCGATAGTGATGGAGTCATGAGGTTTAGTGTCATCTGAGAAATTTTTCAAAATACAGTTGAACCTATGATTAAAATATTTGACCTTTTCTTCTTGCTCCATCTTGAGACTACCTAAATCCTTTAGTAACATGGTAGGGGTCTTATCTTCAACAAAGTTCTTAAGAAATACCTTTTGGAATACCATCCAATTCTAGATGGAGTTTGAAGGAAGGTTTTGGTATCATACAACTGCTCTACCATCCAAGGTACATGGAAATAATTTACATGCAACATCATTGTAACGTACCTCAAGTGTTTGTAGATGTATGTAGAAAGTGTCTAAGTGATATTTTTCCCTCACTCTCTTGTGAGGGTCATATTTCATTAAGAACTTATCTTGGTGTCTTGGCATCTTGTGCAGGACACTCGGAAGTGCCAATGGGCCTTAAGTCATCCAATATAGATTTTGGTCTGCCACGTTGTCTTCTTGATTGTCTTCCTCTTCCTCTTCTAAATCTGATGATTCCTCTTCTGAATCTATTGGTTCCTCCTCTTCTTCTCCTCCTTCTTCATTTCCTTCCCCTTTGCATCCTCTACTAGAACCTAAAACTGAGAGTGAGAGGTTGTCTTATTCTTCCTTTTGAAAGAGCAGGGGTTCCTCTTCTTTCTTCATGACTTCTACTAGCTCCTCAAGAGTGGTAAATATCACTTCTTCAACATATGTAACTACTACTTATTACATCCCTGGTGAAAATTCCATGTAAAAATATATAAATACCACAGATGATGGGACACGTATTCCAAGCTAGATGGTGGGCAAGACATCCTAGGGGTTGTTCATTTGGTTGTTTATGGCTAAGGAATTTGGCAAAGGCAATGGCTAAGGAATTAAAGAGGCAAAAATGTATTTTGTCACATTTATTTATGAAAATAATGGAAATTATGAGAAAAGGAAGGTGAAAGGTCACATGTTTCATGTGAGGAGGAAATTGAAGGAAAATAATGGAAAATGAAGAAAATGGAGGCCTCATTAATAAAAAGTCTTTTGAGGATCAGTGGTAAAGACTTGGCCAATTCAGTTTTGGAGCTCTCTCACTATTCTCTCTCTCTCATACTCTTGGACACTTAGAGCTTTGGCACTTTGGCATTAGAGTGAGAAAGGCAAAGAAGGCAAGAGGAAGCAAAGATCAAGCATGGAAAGGTAGGATCGAGCATCTACAACAAGCTTCATTGTAGGTACCAAATTGCATGTGTATTTTCCTTGCTAGATTTGGCATGCATGATTGCATGTGTTTTTTTCTACCATGGCATGGGTTTCTCCAGGTGTGATAGTAGTTTCAGCCTAGTCTTGCCATTTCCTGATAGCTTTGATGAGATGGGTCCTCTCATATGGTTTGTGGGGGATGGTCAGATTGGATTCAAAGCTGAGTGGGGTGGATCTCCGAATTTAAAAACACATGGTGGTAGTGGTTCTTGTATTGGATTGAGGATGCACGAAACCACTAGCTTAGTAACCCTTGAACCAGACTATGGGTTGCGGTAAAGCCAGATTGTGTGCCTCAGTGGGCCTAGGAATCCTTACCGGTGAATGGTGGGATATGAGGTAAAGCTAAGAGGATGATTTTCTCTCTGTTGGGCCTAGTGATTTTGGGATGGAATGTGTTATCAGTCCTTTGGATCTCCAAGGTTGAGGAAAGAGTCTAGTTGAGGTAACCACAAACCAACCTTTTGACTTGGTAGCTATCCCTACCAAGCCAAAGAGGGATTTCTCTAAAGGACCACAGCCGGGACGACTAGATAGATTAGGGTTTTAGGCTAGATAAAATAACTCAGGGTATTGATTTGATTTGATTGTGGTAGTCACTAGATGAGTGAATTAGGTCAAAGAGTGAACTAGGTCAGGGAAAAAGAGAATCAGAATTGTAAACATCTGATGGGGCAAGGTAGGTAAGTTACTTTAACACATTGTAGTATAGTGATGAAAAGGTTTAGACTAGTGGTGTTCTAAAAAGAGCATGAAAATCATGATTTTTTTTAAACTGAAGAAATAAAACAAATTATGATGATTTTCCCAAAACAGAGCATAGAAGATGTATTCTGCTTATCACACCTTGAAAATCAAACATATTTAGAAGTGAAATGGATCATTAAAGGTACAAAACTTTCACACACGTGTAACTGAAGAAGAAACAATATCAAAATACCATGCCACAGGAATCCCACCAAAATAGTTAAAACTCATCCAAAATATTCTATGCCAAAGTCTGAAACACTAATACAATATTCAATGGAGTCCAACTTGTAGAATGACTAAGAAATTACATTATATAGGCCTCACACCAACTCATCCTAGCCTTAGGGGTCGAATCCATGAGAGGAGGAGCAGTTCCAACAAAGACTAAACTGATAGCTAGAGTGTAGGGTGGTCAAAGTGACTCATCCCTAACTTAAGAAAATTGATTCATTACAAGTCATAGAGGCCATTTAACTAATGTATTTACCCTAGGTAATAGTAAAAATATAATAATAACATCATCCTTATCAATTACATCAGTAAAACATTGATTTCCCATAGGTAAAAATGAATTTGGAGAGAAACTGTGAAAATCTAGGCTGACTATCAAATGCACAGCGTGAGTGTCAAACATGTATTGCCATCTTGAAGATGACTTTTACCTACCTTTATGATGTCCAAATATAGCCCAAGATATCTCATTGGAAATTGCATATTGTCTAGTTTCCAATCCTACTCTTGGTTTTCAAAATGGGCTTGATTTCCCCCTCCAAAATTCCATTCTCCCAAGACTACTCAAACGCACAGTGCCTGGTCCAAAAATGAGGTAGAAACATGATTTTTAGCTAGTTTTCTTCCTTTTTCACCCACCAATTTTGCTTCCTAGGGCTAGAAACAAGGATTTCTAGGATGTCTTGGTCCTCATAAATCCAATGGTGGTGGCCATTCCTCCCAAAAGTGCCTCTAAAATGTGCACAACACCTAAGGCAATGCGCGTTTGACCAAAATGTTGACACAAAAATTGTCTTAAAAAGACAGGAAAATAAAGATGAAAAAAATTGAGTGAAGGGTCTTCAAAATTGTTCAAGAAGTTGAGGTTTGAGGTGGCTAGGCATGGAGCAAAGCCTTTTCAAGTATATTAAGCTTCTTCTTCGCCTCATGGTGAGTTAGGGCTTCAATTCCTGCCCCAGCAGCTTTGAGCTTTTCCCTTGCTATTTGGTGTCTTCGGCAATAATAATTTTCCATATTTCTCTGAATGTTAGTGTCTCTTTTGGTCTTGTCTAAAAGGCTTTCAAGATGGGTGTTCACCCTCTCAAGTCAATGCTCTCAGTTCACATTTACCATTTGGGAAAATTGCTCATTTAGGGTGAGTTCATTAGCTAGTTCAACCTCCTTTTGTTTTTAAAGCTCCAAAGCTCTCTTTAGGTCTCTAGTCCTTGGCCTTTTCCTTGGCACCTATTCCTCTAGCTAGTCACTATATTCTCCATATGCTTCATCAAGTAAGGCCTTAGCCTTTTCAGCCTCCCTCTTTGCCTTGATGAGCTGAATCTCCATGAGCTCATGTTTGGTCTAAAACTGCTTGTTTTCCTACTCATAGTATGAAATGATGTATTTTTCCCTTTTAAAATTGACCTGGAGCTTTCCTATGAGTGCATTCTTCTCTTTGATGACAATGGATGTTCTTTTACTATCATCATTTTCACTTATGTTAACTAAGTGAAAATATTGCTCTATCTCATGGATGTCCTCCTCTTGTTGTTGCATCTTTGCCTCTATCACCTTTTCCTTGCCCTATACTTGCTTTGATGATGAATAAGGCAAGGCCCCTCCCACAATCTATGGGGAAAACACTTTCATATGCCCTCTTTGATAGGTATGTGTCAAGGTACCCAAACCAACCCTTTTAGGCTTGTTGATCTCACCATGTTCAATGTGATCTTGCTCTCTGCCTTCATCTCTACTAGGTGACTGAATAGGCTCATGAAATGGTGATGATGGAGGTGATGGTATGAATGACTCATCAGATGAGGATGAATGATGTATGGGCTGCGATGGAGGAATGGAGGTAGATGGATGAGATGATGAAGGGATGCTTTGAATTTTTGAGTAGATACATGAGTGAATATGGTATTAGCTACGAAGGTACTCCCTGCAATGTTGAGTTCCTTGACATGGTAAAGGACTATGATCTTAGTGATGGAATGATGAAATATGTGTTGGAATTATGTTTCTGGTATGGTTATATGTTATAGATGTCGTACTTGATGGCAACACCCATGGCATGGCTCTCAATATGATGAGAATTAAGAAGTACGCAGGAGAACAGTTCAGAAGATGCGTACCCACAAGTACACCGTGCAGGGACCGCGTCCAGACGCGTAGGTTACCCATTGATGAGGTGCGTACCCCCAGTGCACACACTTCAAGGCAGTAAAGTGCGCACACGTGGGGTTTCTTATGTTTAACCCTTGGTATTTAGCCAACGGTATTGTGTTATTATGGTTTTGGCCCATGGTATTGATCCATGATTTGAGGAAGAGCTTGCCTATATAAAGCAAAGGAGATCATTTGGCTTGAGTATGCTTTTGGGTTGAATATCTTAAGATCTGAAATATTTGGGTTATTGTTTCAAAAGCTTGATCTATATGAGAGTGAAGTGGAAAGCGAATATGTGAAGGGTGATCTCTCGAGCGCTTGATCAGATCTAAGCATCTGTCTAACTGTAGCACACTGGTGATCTATAAATTCGGCTCTAATATGAAGTACGCAGGTGTTTAACGGTGCCTCTGCATGGGTACGTAGAGTAGAAACAAGCGAGCTGCGTGGTTACGTAGAGCAGAAGAAGGGTGACTGCGTGGGTACGCAGCGCAGAAACATGCGAGTTGCGTGGGTACGCAGAGCAGAAGAAGGGTGACTGCGTGGGTACGCAGCGCAGAAACAGGTGAACTACGTGGGTACGCAGAGTAGCGGTGGTTCAGGTGCGTACGCACAGTCAAGGTACGCGGCGTGATAGTTCATCTAGGTGCGTGACTACTGTGGTAGTACGCGGCGCGAAAGTGCATCTGGGTGTGTACTGTATGCAGCGCGGTAGAAGAAGCAGTGTGTGGGCACGCAGTGCAACAAAAGGAACTCTGCGGGTATACATAGAGAAGCAGAGGGTGAAGTGCGTAGCGACGCAGGCCAGAAAAAGGAAAGTTGCGTATCTGTCTTAAGATCTTTTGTTGACTGATTTTTTTTGTTGATAAGGTGTTCTCGGTTTAGTTTACTGTTATTGTGGATCGGGTTACCGGGTGATTTACTGGTACTTGATGATCATTTGATGTTTATGGATCCAGTTTGAAAATTTATGAAAAGTAAGAAAAGAAGTAGGGGGTTGTAGCTCCCTTCCAGGAGAGACTGGAAAAAGAGAGAGAGTTGTAGCTCTCTGCAGGTTGTAGCCTGCGTACTGGTAAAGGACCTGCACCAGTACAAGACCATGTAAAAGGAGTTTCTAATTTGAAAGAAGATAGAGACATATTGCAGCAGGTGGTTTTCACCCACATTGGGTTTCCACCTTATATCTGGTGTTCTTTGATGTGACTGTCTATTTTTCTTGCTCATTATTTTTTGGTACTGATATGCAAAAATAATTCAAAGTGTAAATAAGGAAGATTTGTTAAAAAAGGACTAGATAATACTGATTCACCCCCCCTCTCAGTATTATTTTCAACAATTGGTATCAGAGCAGGTCCTTCTAAAGAAGCTTGATCGGTTGAAGGAAGATCTTTCATCATGAGAAACTACGAGAGGGAAGCATCTATCAG
>APFE030315241.1:105994-162570 GCA_000404065.3 Pinus taeda
GTTCAGGGGGAGCATATAATGCATTGTTGGCATTATGGAGGATGTACAAAAGGAGATCATGGAAGCTGGTCTGAATATAGCTGCAATATGTCCCTATCTCTTTCTTGGTCATTAATGGTGTCTGGTAGATTATGGTTCTTCTTAGCATATTTGGTTCATATTCAGGGGGAGCATGTTCTTAGGGGGAGCATAATCCTTTGCCCTTGATGTCAAAGGGGGAGAATGGAAGCTTTTGAGGTTGCCATCAAGTCCAAAGGGGGAGATTGTTGGCATTATGTTTCTGGTATGGTTATATGTTACAGATGTTGTTCTTGATGGAAACACCCATGGCATGGCTCTCAATATGATGAGAATTAAGAAGTACGCAAGAGAACAGTTTAGAAGATGCGTACCCGCAGGTACGCGTGCAGGGACCGCGTCTAGACATGCAGGTTACCCATTCATGAGGTGCGTACCCCCAGTGCACACACTTCAAGGAAGTAAAGCGCGCACACGTGGGGTTTCTTATGTTTAACCCTTGGTATTTAGCCGACGGTATTGTGTTATTATGGTTTTGGCCCGTGGTATAGATCCATGATTTGAGGAAGAGCTTGCCTATATAAAGCAAAGGAGATCATTTGGCTTGAGTATGCTTTTGGGTTGAATATCTTAAGATCTGAAATATTTGGGTTATTGTTTCAAAATCTTGATCTATATGAGAGTGAAGTGGAAAGCGAATCTGTGAAGGGTGATCTCTCGAGCACTTGATCAGATCTGAGCATCTGTCTAACTATAGCACACCGGTGATCTGCAAATTCGGCTCTAATCTAAAGTACGCAGGTGTTTAACAGTGCCTCTGTGTGGGTACACAGAGCAGAAACAGGTGAGCTGCGTGGGTACGCAGAGCAGAAGAAGGGTGACTGCATGGGTACGCAGCGCAAAAACAGGTGAGCTGCGTGGGTACGCAGAGCAGAAGAAGGGTGACTGCGTGGGTGCGTAGCGTAGAAATAGGCGAACTGCGTGGGTACGCAGTGCAGCAGTGGTTTAGGTGCATACGCACAGTCAAGGTACGCGACGCAATAGTTCATCTGAGTGAGTGACTACTGTGGTAGTACGCAGCGCGATAGTGCATCTGGGTGCGTATTGTACGCAGCACAGTAGAAGAAGCAATGTGTGGGCACATAGTGCAACAGAAGGAACTATGTGGGTATACGTAGAGAAGCAGAGGGTGAAGTGTGTAGCGACGCAGGCCAGAAAAAGGAAAATTGCGTATCTGTCTTAAGATCTTTTGTTGACTGATTTTTTCTGTTGATAAGGTGTTCTGGGTTTAGTTTACTGTTATTGTGGATCGAGTTACTGGGTGATTTATGGGTACTTGATGATCATTTGATGTTTATGGATCCAGTTTGAAAATTTATGAAAAGTAAGAAAAGAAATAGGGGGTTGTAGCTCCCTTCCAGGAGAGACTGGAAAATGAGAGAGAGTTGTAGCTCTCTGTAGGTTGTAGCCTGCGTACTGGTAAAGGACTGCACTAGTACAAGACCATTGTAAAAGGAGTTTCTAATTTGAAAGAAGATAGAGACATATTGCAGCAGGTGGTTTTCACCCACATTGGGTTTCCACCTTATATCTTGTGTTCTTTGATGTGACTGTCTGTTTTTCTCATTATTTTAGGGTATTGATATGCAAAAATAATTCAAAGTGTAAATAAGGAAGATTTGTTAAAAGAACTAGATAATACTAATTCACCCCCCCTCTCAGTATTATTTTCAGCAATATGATCTTCATTTGATCTTTGTATTCCGTCTTTGGGGCAATGTAGGCCATCTTCTCAACACTCCAGAAAAGATAGTAGGGTATATTGAGCATTTTTACCCCAGTGAAATGCATTAAGAGGTATATATGATAAGAATGGATCCTAGAGAATCTACCATCACATGAAAATTATTTCATAATAATCTTCATCATTAGGGAATATCTATCAAAGAGGTGTGAAAAAGGAAAATAGCCCCTTCTTTCATTGGGGTACCTTGGTTTCATGTAACGCTCATAATAATGCCTCTCCAAATCACCTTGTTTAAACCATTTTTCCCCAACATCTAGAATCCCGGTGGTAGCTGATATATTGGTAGTAGATAAAGTGAAAGTTATACCTGCAAGAGTGACTTGGATGTCTTGGAGTTTAGAAATGAAGAGCCTAGTCAACTCAAGATGATGTTGGATTGCCTGCACTTGCTCACAGAAATCATAACAGCCTAGCCATTTGAAGGATGTCATAGTCATAGGGGATGCTAAGATTTCCCTAAGATCTATGGGCTCAAAATTGTGTATCTAGCCTCCTTTATGTGGCCTCCTCTATTCCCTGTCTTCTTCTTTATATGTTTCCTCTTCCTCACTATGTGGTCTGTATTCCTCCTCTGCCATGGTGTTTAGTATTAAACCCTAGGGAAGTGTAACGTAGGACGAATATAGGTTTTAGGGAATAATAAATGGGTAAGGGTAAATATGAAGATAATGGGTGAAGGGATATATGTATTGGAGAGGGATACAGGGTAGTAGTATGATAGTTTGGGGATGGGGAAAATTGTTTGCAATATAGGGGTTTGGGAGCCTAGGTAGTTGTATCACCTAGGACTTAGGGTTTTGGGACAAAGGATTAGAGGGTATCTGGGATAAAATGATTTAGGGAAAGGGAAGGAGGGTGGAGGGAAGTGTGGAAAAGGGAATGAGAGTGGAAGGTAGTTTTGAGGAAGATCTAGGGTTTAGATATAACAATTAAACCAAATTTTCAATGAAACCTTTCAAACACTTAGGAAGTGACTTGAGGTGGGGGAAAAGCACATCCCTTAGCTGCTACTTACTTGGATTGAGGCTGAAAGCATTTTGAAGGAGCTAAGGGGGTGACTGGAGCATTGTTGGAAAAACAGGTAGCATCAATGTAGAGTGTGCAGCACTTCAAGCAAATGCATAACATCTTAATTGAATGTGCAACACCTTAAGGAAACACACAACACCATGTAAACATGCAGTGCCAAAAGAGAATGTGCAACACTAGAAGGAAACGCGCAATGCCTGCCTATTTCTGCTAACTTTTCCCAAAACTATGAAAAGGCTCTCTTGGGGTTTGGTCAATGAGTGTTAGGAGGAAAATGAAGGTGAGTTTGAAGCCAAGAAGTCCTTTATAGGTGAGTGAGTTTGATCTTTTGCTTTTCGAACTCACTTTCTAATGTTTCATTTGACCCCTTTTTGACCTCTTTGCTAATTTACCTTTTGACTTTTTCTTTGCAGGTGGATGATGCTGAAGCTTTGGCAATCTTCACTTTTGACTTTTGCTTGGATGATATTGGCAATGGAGTTTAAGTAAACAGCTAATCATAGTGACTTATTACATATGATTAACATAAAATTACATAAATAAATAAAAAATTTTACAACTCCCTTTTTGAGATAAAATTACAAATTGGAATGAATTTCTTGCTTAAACGCAAATTTGGAACTTTAGCAACCATGGTTACATGCTTGTAAACCCTTGTTTAACTGAAAAAGGGATATTATTTGCTTCACTCTCATACTTTGCTGGCCTAATGCAGTGAAATGGTGTTTTATTGGACCTTAGAAAATAAAACCTAGTGACCTAATGGGACCTTTAATGACTGAACTTCAGGTGGACATGGCTGACAAAAAACACGATGAAATGAGCTTTTATAGCCAATATATGCTCAACAAGACACATGAAGGTGGACCAATTTTTTTTTATTTTTGAGAGGGGATGGGCTTTCAACTTGGGCTACCATTAGTGAGTAAACTTTTACATGATGAACGAGGTGATATGATAAAAATTTCAACATGGGGCACTATTATGATAAAAGCAAGAATTTTGATCACTGATGGCAGTATGCAACTACTGACTCTAACATCAGCCTTATTTGGGAATGACAGCTCCTTGGAGGTGTCAAGAACACTGTAGGCCAAGTGCCTAACTATATGGGTCAATACAATCAAAAACTCAAACTGGAATGCATGATTAAATGCAGACAACTCAAATAACTCATACTGACTCAGAATTGAATAAAAAATGACTCACATGACTAAGGACTAAACACTAAAAATGGCAGAAAATCAGTGAAGCTCCATGGCCTTCACTTTGCACTCTAAACTCTAATGATCTTTTCTTCACACTTGCAGAAAATTTAAAATGTATGTACAATGAAACTAGGACAATTCAGAAAAGATAATTCTTCAGGAGCCTCCCATTGACTGGTCCTCCTAAGCATGGTTCTCCATTCATCTCATCCAACAAGAAAGCAATTTGTCCTTGAAAAGCTGAAATCTGATAAGGGCCCTTCCATAAGTTCTCAAATTTACCACGCTTACCCTTGTCTTCGTTTCTGGCATGCCAATGAAGCACCACATCTCCAATTTTGAAATCATATTCCATTGTTTTCCAGTAATAGATCCTATTTATCCTCTCATGAAGCTTGGAGGTGTTCTAAAATACCTCATTCCATGTCTGCTCTAAGTGAACTATTTGATTTATCTGGTGCTAAATATATTTCTCTTCACTTCTCGTTTCTTGTAAGAATTTCATGACCGAGATGGCTAATGATGAAGGAAAAACAATATCTACTCCATACACAATCTGAAAAAGAGACAGCCCAAGAGATTTCTTACTACTCACCCGATCTACCCACAATGCATTGATCAGCTTTTTGTGCCAATTCTTTTTATTGGCCTCCAACAATTTCTTGATGATGTTGATTAAGGATTTATTGGAGGATTCCACCAAACCATTTCCTTATGGATAGTATAATTTAGAATGGCCCAACTTTATGTTGTATTTGTCACAAAACTCAGCCATCTTTTTCGACTTGAATGCTTCCTTGTTGTTTGTGATAATCTTATTAGGACAACCAAAATGGGACAATTTCTTAGTTTCTAAAAACTGAATGATAACTGAATCTATTGCTTGCCTCATTGAGATCACTTTGATCCATTTAATAAAGTAGTCTGTAGTTGTCAATATCCACTTATGTTGTGCGGATGATGATGTATTGAACTCACCTATAAAATCTAGGCCCCACTATTGGAAAGGTGCATTGACTGATATAGGTTATAGAGGCAAAGGAAGAAGCTTTCTTTTACCTTGGAAAAATTCACACTCGTGACAACTCATCACTGCCTTATAGATATCTGCAAAATGTGTAGGCCAATAGTAACCGACTCTCAGTACTTCGTTGGCCATGGTTTTCTAGTACAAGTGGCCCCCACAATCTCCTTTGTGGAAGTCATTTATTACTTCTTTGGACTCATCTTCAGTCAAAAAATTTAGCAACACACCTCTAGGATCCTTCTAATAAAGTGCAATTCCCATGATAAAATATTTGGAAGCCTTCAACTTCAATGACCTCCTCTTGGCCTTAAAAATGCATGGAGAGGCATTTAGATGCTGAAGCACATAAATAATATCAGAATATCGTGGGGATGATAGAAAAATTCTAGATATCCGAATGAGATCCATTTCTTCTTGATTGTCAAATAATGCTACTACAAGGTTTATGTCTAGATCATGAAGGTTTGACTCGGCCATGAGTTTGGCTAAGCCTTGACCCTTGGTTAGCTTTGTCGGCTTGATCTCAAGATCATATTCTAATAGTTCTCCTATCCATCTACCTCTTCTCCTTCTGGGTCATTCTTCACAAGGACTTCTTTCACCATTGCATTAGGTACATAAGCAAGAGTATGCAAATGTAAAATGTAAACTCTAAAATCTTTGATCACCTTTATCAAAGCCAAGGCTATTTTTTCAATGATGTTGTATTTGAGGGTTGCATCCCTAATGTTGCGACTGAAAAATGCTATTGGAAGCTTAGTTTTATCGCTTTTTTGCATTAGTACTGTTGCCATGGTATGCTTGGAAGAAAATGAAAATATAATAAAATCATTGGTGTAATCAAGACTAATCAAAATAGGAGTAGTGGCTAATGCAAGCTTCACTGCATGAAAGGACTTGCGGGCTTCATCGGACCATTTCACGTCATTATCCTTTTTCAACATATTGGTCATTTCTCTAAGATGTTTAGCCAAATTAGGAATAAATCTATGTAAGAAATTCATCTTACCATTGAATTCTTGGATTTCTTTCTTGCTACGAGGAAAATCAATTTGCTGAATGGCTTCTACTCATGAAGGGTCAATCTAGATGTCGTCTTTCAAATGCTATGGCCAAGAAGTTTTCATTCCTCTATAGAAGACATACTTTTCTTTGGATTGAGAGAGATTCCGAACTTTCTACACTTCTAAAAAATTATTCTTAAATGATGCAAATGTTCATCATCTGAATGTGAAAATATGGTTACATCATCTAAGTATACAACCAAGAAAAAATATTTTTCATCTAAAAAGGCTATGTCCATGGCACGCTGAAAAGTGGCCCCTGCATTTTTGAGACCAAATGGCATCTTTGCATATTTGAATGTTTTCCAAGGTGTGGTGAATGCCTTCTTGTCCTAATCATCTTCATGCACTAAAAATTGATTGGAACCTGAGAAACCATCCAAAAGTGACTACCAGGAAGCACCCACAACTTTTTGAGGGATATGGTCCATTTTGTGAAGTGGATAATTATCTTTCAGAGATACTTTGTTCAAGTTTCTAATGTCTACGCAAAGCGTAATCTCCCCAGTCTTTTTTCTTGTCAGGACTAGATTCGATATCCAATCAGAAAATCCAATAGGAATAATGATTCCCACCTTGTAAAGTTTGTTAACTTCTTTCTCTATGGATGGCAGCAACCTTGGGTTGATCCTTCTTATCTTTTCTCTGAAGGGATTTTGGTTGGGCTTAATTGGGATGGTATGCTGAATTATGTTCTTGTCATACTCCTTTAAATCTACATAATCCCAAGCGAAAACATCAGAAAATTCAAACAATAGATGAATGTACTTCTCTTTTAACTTGGGAGATAATGATTTGGAAAACTTGATCATTTTTGGTTTGTCTGTTGTTTTGATGTTCACGTCTTCAACACCTTTCTCTGTAGGAACCAATGTAGGCTTCCTTGCTACATCATCTTGATCTAACAAGTCTTCCATAGGTACAAGACCTTTTAGAATATTGTTATCTTTCAACTATAGTATATCAACTTGAGCTGCCTCGATGACTTGATCATCTTCATCATAAACTTCATCCATAGAATAATTTTAAAACTCTCCTTCACTCTAAAGAAAGTTATTCACCTTTTTGTCATCCCAAAACACTTGCCAATATCACAAGTTATCAAGAATAGAGGGACAATGCTTCACACGAATCTTGAATTTTATGTTTGAAAAAATTGGAATTTTAAAATTACTTGTAGATGTAGCTAATGAATCCACAATAAGATTCTGATTCCTTGGTACAACTAAAAGTGTATACTCAGGAAACATCCTAATAATATCTAAAACTACATTCCTATATTGTTTCATTCACAGATGTTGAGGTTGATATTCACCTTTAACTTTCTTAATCACCAGTTCTAAATCACCATACACAGAAATTCTTCGTGCACCTAACCTCTTCAAGATCTTTAAACTTGTGATCAACACTTCATACTCGACCTCATTGTTAGTGTAATCAAAAGCTAACATGTATGAGCATAATCTAACATGCTTAGGGAGCTCACATTGCTGATGATGTGGACTTCGAATCCAAATGCCAATACCTACTCCATCTTTCCCAAAAGCACTTCCATGGTCCAAAGGCCTTTTTCCTCTTCCAAGGGTTGTACATCTTCGTTCTATTTTGGGTCAATTTTCTGAAGTTTCTCTTCAGACTGTTATGAAGGTTCCATTACCTTCTCTAGTGGCTGTTGTGAGCCTTTCTCTACCTTGTCCAATGGTTGTTCTGATGAACATGGCAATTTTTCTTTTTCCTGATCTGAAAATGTCTTTATACAATTGAAAATCGCGGGTACATCTTTAATTTCCATAATCTGACTATCTATATTGTTCAATCCACTATCATTGTATAAAATAAATGACTCTAAATCTGTATGTACAACATTTATAGGATGATTATTGGGCTTCTCCTTGCTAGTTATCATGAACTTCATTTTGGTTTCTCAGTTCAACTTTCTCAATTGCTCGAAAAATGAGATAGAAGCATAGGAGAAGTCGATTGTAGTGTTCCTCTTAGTTTCGCTCCACAGGATCTCGACAATAACATACCAAACCATGGTGGCATATCAACTACCACCACATCCATTAAGACATTCTTCACAAGGATTTGATCCAGGGATACTACCAAATCTTTGATTAGTCCAAGACAATGAACTTTACCAGAATCAAAAGAATACAAGTCATGGTACTCACTAGTTATATCTAGACCCAACCTGTCCATGATGGGTTTTGGCATTAAATTATGAGAGGTTCCATAGTCAAGCATGGATTTGTGAAGAATAAATTGGTGGATTCTTAAACCAAGATAAAATGGAGGAACATCACTAGCTCCTCACTGAACATCTATGGCTGGACGAAAAATCAATTCAGGTTGGTCAGCTTCAATATTAACCATGTTAGTCATAGGAACAACTTTGAGTGTTTTAATTCTGTCAGACTTGTAATGGCTATTTTTGACTAGTTCAATAAGAGGGATTGATACTTTTAACTTTGAAATTTCAATTTCTAGATTGAAAGAACTAGATTTATCTACCTCTCTTTGGACACTATCTCTCTTCTCGGGCATATCTTTTGGTATCTAATCCTTCTTTTCGCTATCATGATCCTTGTTAGGATTGCTTGTAGATGGCTTTTTTTTCTCTACTTTGATCGGTTGCTGCCAGTGCTTTACCTTTTCTTTAATTACCTTGAGGATTTGATTTCTACTAGGTATCTTTCTGTTGTGATGTCCTTTCCTAAATTGGAGTGATTGGGACATCTCTATTCCTCAAATAATATTGCTTTTGATGAGAACTGAGTGCATTCAAATATCCTCTTTGATAATCATTAGTTTATGTCTCCAATGCATTGTCACTTGCCAATATGTAGTCATCATCTTTAGGATCCTCCACCTTCTCGACATAATTCTCATTTTAAGTCAAGAAAATGGGATGGTAATCTTCCCTAAAGAAATGATTTTCCTCAACAATCAGGTCTTTTTCATCATCAAATTCTCCTTGACCATAATTATGCTGCAAGTGTGTCTGAATTGGCTACTGAGATGTCGATGCTTCAAAAGATTTCTACTCTCTTTGTTTTATCTTGTACTGAGGTTGCTGCTGAATTATGAAGTTAGGATATCTAGCTTGGGGCTCCTGAGGTCTATCTGAATTTATCATCCAGTCAGCCATTCTCTCCATAGTTCTAATCAGTGCATCTAGCTTAAGATTGGTGGAAGAAGAAGTTTCTTCTTTGATGGTTACTCTCTTTTCTAGTTTCTCATGTTTCAATTGAGACTTTTTAATCATCAAGTTTGCTTCCACACTTACCACATTGTTCTGCATATCTTTCAGAGTTGTGGGATCTCTTTTCCTCAGATGATAAGACATCTCTGGATCAAAAACATCCGGGTAATGTTGAAGTACCAAATCAGGTGGAGGTTTCATGTTATTTGGAATGGAATTGTATATCTGATTGAACCTTATAGTGAATTCATGAACCGTCTCATTAGGATTCCTTTTCAATGTATTTTATTCCACTAATATCTGTAATGGATTCTTCTTTTCCCACCATCTGGTTAAGAATGGCCGATTCAGACTATGAGGAGTATCAATGGAGTGAGCTGCCAAACAACAGAACCATTTTTTGACATCTCCAGAAAAACTTTGAGCCATTAATCTCATTTTAGCATCGCCTTCATCGACTTCCTCTAAGTCAATGAAATCAAACATCTTATCAATATGTTGTTGCACTGTTAATCCTAGGCTACCATCAAATAGAGGAAGTCTCTGGCCATAGGTCTAAGGTAAAGCTACCAACTTACTAGGTTATACTAAGGGTACAAACCTCACCATAACTCTTGGAGAATGGTGAATGGGAACTACAATGGGTTGTGTTGGTTGAGATGAAGATAGAGGAAGCGATGTGGATGTTTTCGGAGATGTAGTAGAGGGTATGACAAAAGATAAGATTTCAAGTTGAACTAAATATAGGCCTGTTCAACACTGATTTGTAATTCGATTAGCTAGGCTTTAAAGTTTCTCAAAATTATACCAAACCTCATGCTCGAGTTTTGAAGGCTGATAAGCAACAAAAGGATGTTAAACACAGACTTTGAGGCAAGAAGGTATGATTCAAACTTTATGGGATCAAAAACTTCTTTTGTAAGACAAGACCTAGATTTTGAAAGGAATAGGGATAGCTCAAATTTAATGTCGAAAGGTAGATCCTCAATACTATGTATTTTATCTAGCAAGGAAGTGGTCCTTTCCAATTTTGTGGTTTCAATTTCGGGGAAAGGGACTTTAGGCTTTCTTAAAACTCTTTCAGGATTATCAACCAAGGAAGGAGGATTTGGGTCAAGGTTTGACTTGGTATATCTTTTTGGAGCCAATATCTTAACAAAGTCACAAACTATATGAGGTAAAAGACCTAAGACTTTGATTTGAATAGAGATATTTTCAAAGGAATGTCTTCAATAGCAAAATCTTAACTTGGTAATGATCGAAAGCTTACCAATGAAATGAAGTTTGATCGAACTTATGAATTGTAAACTTCTTCTCTTTTTGAACACACTCTAATTGTCCTCAACTAAATCAATAGGATCGGGATGTAGAATTTGTCTCATTTGTCTCCTTGAGGCCAGCTCTACAATCTTGACACTACAATTACTGAATTAGCCTTTACGAAGCTTAGTACCATCATCCAGAGTACCAAAATCCAATGCTAACTAGTCATACATGCAGGGAAAATGAACCTTTCATCCTCGGCAACGGCATCAGTATGTTATCACTCCTCCGGATCTCCAAGGTTGAGGAAAGAGTCCAGCTAAGGTAACCACAGATCAACCTTTTGATTTGTAGCTATCCCAACCAAGCCATGGAGGGCTCTCTCCAAAGGATCATAGCCCGGAGGGATAGATAGATTAGGGTTTTAGGCTTGATATAATAGCTCAAGGTTTTGATTTGATTTGATTGGGGTAGTTACTATATGAGTGAATTAGGTCAGAGAGTGAACTAGGTCAAGGCAAAAGAGAATAAGAATTGCAGACATCTGAGGAGGAGAGGTAGGAAAGTTACTTTAACACTTTGTAGTATAGAGATGAAATGGTTTATACTGGTGAGCTGCTAAAAAGAGCATGAAAATAATGAATTCTTTTTAAACTGTAGAAATAAAACAAATTATGATGATTTTCCCAAAACAAATCATAGAAGATGTATTCTGCTTATCACACCTTGAAAATCAAACATATTTAGAAGTTAAATGGATCATGAAAGGTAAAAAACATTCACACACATGTAACTGAAGAAGAAACAATATCAAAATACCATGCCATTGGAATCCCACCAAAATAGCTGCAACTCATCTAATATATTCCATGCCAAAGTGTGAAACACTAATACAATATACAATGGAGACCAACATGTAGAATGACTGAGAAATTACATAATATAGGCCTCATCACACCTTGAAAATAAAACATATTTAGAAGTTAAACGGATCATGAAAGGTAAAAAACATTCACACACATGTAACTAAAGAAGAAACAATATCAAAATACCATGCCATTGGAATCCCACCGAAATAGCTGCAACTCATCCAATATATTCCATGCCAAAGTGTGAAACACTAATACAATATCCAATGGAGACCAACTTGTAGAATGACTGAGAAATTACATAATATAGGCCTCAAATCAACTCATCCTAGCGTCAGGGGTTGAATCCATGAGAGGAGGATCAGTTGCAACAAGACTAAACTGATAGCTAGAGTATAGGGTGGTCAAAGTGACTCATCCCTAACTTAAGAAAACTGATTCATTACAAGTGATAGAGGCCATTTACCTAATGCATTTACCATAGGTAACAGTAAAAGTATAATAACTACATCATCCTTATCAAAAACAATAGTAAAACATTCATTTCCCATAGGTAAAAATCAATTTGGAGAGAAACAGTGAAAATCTGGGTTGACTGTCAAACGCACAGCGCCAGTGTCAAATGTGCAACGCCAGTGTCAAGCACGCAACACCATCTTCAATCTGATGTTTACCTACCTTTCTGATGTCCAAATATAGCCCATGATAGCTCATTAGAAATCTTATCTAGTCTAGTTTCCAAAAATTCCCTTAGTTTTCAAAATGGGCTTGATTTCCACCTCCAAAATTCTATTCTCCCAATACTACTCAAACGCGCAGCACCTAGTCCAGAAATGAGGCAGAAACATGATTTTTAGGTGGGTTTTTGCCTTTTTCACCAACTAGTTTTGCTTTCCATGGATGTAAACATGGTTTTACTAGACGTCTTTGTCCTTTTGAATCTAATGGTTGTGGCCATTCCTCCAAAATGTGCCTCCAAAAAGTACGCAATGCCTAAGACGTTGCATGTTAGACCAAACTGCTCATACAAAAATTTCCTTAAAAAGACACAAAAAGAAAGATGACCAAAATTGAGCCAAGGGTCTTCAAAATTGTTCACGAGGCTGAGGCTTGAGGTGGTTAGGCATGGAGTGAAGCCTATGCAAGTATATCAAGCTTCTTCTTCTCCTCATGGTGAGTTAGGGCTTTAATTCTTGCCCTAGAAGCTTTGAGCTTTGCCCTTTATATTTGGTGTCATCTTTCTCATTTCCCTGATGATAGATCCCATTTGGGATTCGAAACGTTGGTGTAAAAATCCTCTTACTGTGGATTCTCCGATCAAAGAATCAAAAAACACAAACCATAGATCTTTGAAATCCAATAATACTTTGCCATCTTTCTCTAAATGTCAGTGTCTCTTTTGGCATTTTCTAAGAGGATTTCAAGATGGGTGTTCACCCTCTCAAGCCAATGGTCCTGGTAATCATTTACCGTTTTAGAAAATTGCTCATTTAGGGTGAGCTCATTAGCTACTTTAGCCTACTTTTGTTTTTCAAGCTCCAAATCTCTCTTTAGGCCTTTAGACCTTGGCCTTTTTCTTGGCACCTATTCCTCTAGCTTGTCACTACATTTTGGATATGATTCATCAAGTAAGGCCTCATCCTTTTCAGCCTCCCTCTTTGCCTTGATGAGATGAATCTCCATGAGCTCACGTTTGGTCTCAAATTGCTTGTTTTCCTGCTCATAGTATGAAATGATATATTTTTCCCTTTGCAAATTGATCTAGAGCTCTAATATGAGTGCATTCTTCTCTTTGATGACAATGGCTTTGCTTTTACTATCATCATTTTGACTTAGGTCAACTAAGTGAAAATCTTGCTCTTTCTTGAGGTCCTCCTGCTGCTGCTGGATCTCTGCCTCTGTCACCATTTCCTTCCCCTTTTTTACCTTCTTTGTTGATGGAGAAGGAAAGGCCCGTCCCATAATCTATGGGGAAAACACTTGCATATTCCCTCTCTGATAGGTATATGTCAAGGTTCCCAAACCAACCCTTTTAGGCTTGTTGATCTCACCATGTTCAATATGCTCTTGCTCTCTTCCTTCATCTCTACTAGGTGACTAAATAGGCTTATGAAATGGTGATGATGGAGGTGATGGTATTGATAACTCATCAGATGAGGATGAATGATGTATGGGTTGAGATGGAGGAATGGAGGTGGATGGATGAGATGATGAAGGGATGCTTTGAATATTTTGAGCAGATGCATGAATGAATATGGGATTAGTTATGAAGGTACTCCATTCAATGTTGAGTTCCTTGAGATGGTAAAGGAATATGATATTAATGAAGGAATGATGAAATAGGCTCTTCATTTGATTTTTGTATTCCCTCTTTTGGGTAACGTAGGCCATCTTCTCAACACCCCAAAAATGACAGTTAGGTCTATTGAGCATTTTTACCCTAGTGAAATGTATTAAGAGCTGGATATGATAAGAATAGACCTTGGAGAATCTACCTTCACATGAAAAATATTTCATAATAATCTTCATCATTAGGGAATATCTGTCAAGGAGGTGTGAAAAAGGAAAATAGCCCCTTCTTTCATTTGGGTACCTTGGTTTCATGTAAGGCTCATAATAATGCCTCTCCAAATCACCTTGTTTAAACCATTTTTACCCAACATCTGGAATACCACTGGAAGTTGATATATTGGCAGTAGATAAAGCTAAAGTTATACCTACAAGAGTGAATTGTTTGTCCTGGAGTTTAGAAATGAAGAACCTAGTCAACTCAGGATGATGTTGGACTGCTTGCACTTACTCACAGAAATCATAACAACCTAACCATTTGAAGGATGTCACAGTCATAGGGGATGCTAAGAGTTCCCTAAGATCTGTGGGCTTAAACATGAGTATTTGGAATCCTTTGTGTGGCCTCCTCTGTTCCTTGTCTTTTTCTCTATCTATTTCCTCTTCCTCACTATGTGGTTTGTATTAATCCTCTGACATGGTGTTTAAAATCAAACCCTAGGGAGGTGTAAGGTAGGGGGGAATATAATAAATGGGGAAGGGTAAATATGAAGATGATGGGTGAAGGGATATATGTATTGGAGAGGGATACAGGGTAGTAGTATGATAGTTTGGAGATGGGGGAAATTGTTTGTAATATAAAGGTCTGGGAGCATAGGTAGTTGTATCACCTAGGACTTAGGGTTTTGGGACAAAGGGTTAGAGGGTATCTGGGATAAAAATGTTTAGGGAAAGGAAAGGAGGGTGGAGGGAATTGTGAAAAAGGGAATGAGAGTGGAAGGGAAGTGTCCAAAAGGGAAGACCTAGGGTTTAGATATAACAATTAAACCAATTATTCAATGAAACCTTTCAAACACTTAGGAATTGACTTGAGGAGGGGGAAAAGAACATCCCTTAGCCACTACTTACTTGGATTGAGGTTGAAATAATTCTGGAGTTGAGGAGGTGATTGGAGCATTGCTATACAAACACCAAACACCAATGCAGAGTGTGCAACACGTTAGGAAAATGCGCAACGCCTTAAGGGAACATGTGGCACCAGGTAACACTAGGTAAACATGCAGCAACAAAAGAAAATGTGCAGTGCCAGAAGGAAACACGTAGTGCTTGCCCTGGTTCTGTTGATTTCACCCAGAACTATGAAAGGGCTCTCTTGCAGTTTGCTCAATGAGTGCTAGGAGGAAAATGAAGGTGCGTTTGAAGCAAATAAGTACTTTATAGGTGAGTGAGTTTGTTCTTTTTCTTTTCAAACCCACTTTCTAATGTTTCATTTGACCACTTTTTGACCTCTTTGCCAATTTGCTTTCTTTTTTTTTGCAGGTGGATGATGCTGAAGCTTTTGCAATCTTCACTTTTGATTTTTGTTTGGATGATATTGGAAATGGAGTTTGAGTAAAAAGCTAATAATAGTGACTTATTACATATGATAAAGATAAAATTACATAAATAAATAAAAATTATTAAAACTCTCTTTTTTGAAATAAATTTACAAACTGGAATTAATTTCTTGCTTAAAATCAAATTTGGAACTTTAGCAACCATGGTTACATGCTTGTAAACCCTTATTTAACTGAAAATGGATATTATTTGCTTCACTCTCACACTTTGTTGGCCTTATGCAGTGAAATGGTGTTTTATTGGACCTTGGAAAATAAAACCTAGTGAGCTAATGGGACCTTGGATGACTGAACTTCAGGTGGACTTAATTAACACAAAACATGATGAAATGAAGGTGGGCTAGAAAATTTTAATTTTAGAGAGGGGATGGGGTTTCAACTTTGGCTACCATTAGTGAGTAAAGTTTTACATGATGACCTAGGTGGAATGATACAAATTTCAACATGGGACACTATTATGATAAAAAGAGAAATTTTGATCACTAATGGCAGTATGAAAATACTGACTCTAACAGAATGCAATGTAAATCTTGGAGAGTATGTCTCAGTGTAGGGCCTAGTGATCCTTGGATCAAATTGCGGATGCATGGTAAAGCCTGAGAGACTAGGATGCACTCAAATTCCTCATGGTGTAGGGGGAGAACTCCGGTGGCATCCACATTAATTGGTGTTTTTGATGTGTTTTATGAGTCCCACATTCATGCTTGGAATATGGCACGAGGTTGATTGGCTGAAGACAGACTTGGCTCAACCAATCTATGGTCAGGTGGAACGTGGTAGTCCCAGCATCCATTGGTTCATTGTATTTATTAACGAAAAAATCATTCCCTTGATTTTCATGTGCAAATGTACTGATGTATATATGGATTTTGATGGCTGATATTTTTATTGTATTTATGTTCCTATTATGTTGGTTATATGCACATTTACCCCAAAGGTTGTTACAGAGTGGTATTAGAGCATGGTTCAAACACTTGGACTGGATGGGCTCTATCATAGGTGAAATGAAAAAATGTTTAAATTTTAGTCTTTAGACCTTTCTTCCATATGTGTTATAAATTTTCTTCTGTGGAATATTAGAAGTTGAAAAAATTTCCATATTGAAGGTAACTCCCACTGATAATGTGGTCAAAATTTCAGATATTTGTTCATAATACTTTAGGAATTATGATCTAAGGAAGATGACCTTCCTGAATGCACCTTTAAATAGGTCATGTTGGAATTTCTGCAATAACTTACCCTTCTCTAGGCTTTCAGAAGCTGAATAATTGTCAATATTGAGTGGACATACCACTAGTTATGTGGTAAAAATTTTAGATATTGGGTAACAATATTTTAGGAGATATGAGTAGAGGGAGTCGAGCCTTCTGAATGCTCCTAAAATCAGGCTTCAAACAGGTCATGCTGAAATTTTTGTTATAACTTTCTTTTGTGCACTCTCAGGCGCTGAAATGTTTTCCACAATGAGGGTAAATCCAACTTATATTTTGATAGAAGTTCTAGACATTTATTCGATATAGTTTAGGATATATGACCAGTGGAGTTCGAGATTTCTGGATACTCCTAGAATTATGCACCAAATATGATTGTGTTGGTATTTTATTATAACTTTTCATCTATGAAATCTCAAAAGTTGAAACTTGAACCATAGTAAGGGAAAATACCACTAGTCATATGGTTCAGTTTCTATAACTTGTACTACTACATTTTAGGATATATGCTTTGAATCATTCACTATATTAGTTTGCATGCAAAGTGTTTGATGAAATGCTTAAATGGCTCAATGATTAATTGCATAGAAATTGTTTGATAGAATGCCCCAATGAGTATGTGCTTTATGGTTGCAGATAGTATTGATGTGTAATAGTATTGTTTTAGTTGATATATGGTTACTTGTATGCAAATAGTTTGTTATATTAGTTTGCATGTTAAATGTTTAAATAAATGCTTACATGCAAATGTAATAGTATAGTAGTTGTTTGAAGAAAAATGTAAAAATATGGTAATTGTTTGAAGAATTTTTTTTTTTTTGGATGGGATAGTATCGTAGTATGATAATATGGCTGTAATTGATCTATGCCTATTTTCATACAAAGAATTTGAAGTGTTTCATGTAGGGAAATTGAAAGGTTGCATGCAAGGAATTAAAAAAGTTGCATGTAAGGAAATGTAAAAGTGGCATGTTTTTAGTTATTATGTTAGAAGTGGAATAAGTGCAATGTTTTTGACTTAGTTTCATACAGATGTATGAGAAATAAAAATCAATTTATTTCCAAGTGTGGTTAAATTCAGTAGAGCTTTTGAGATCCCATTTTCATAATTTGACATTGGAGATCGGGCCATTAGAGTAGCTTCCTCCTTCGACCTTAGTGTGGACCATGGATAGTAAGGGGGTATGCTTATAGGTTGTTAGCATTGGTGAATGCTGATTTCAAATTAATAGACATATTGTCTTGATTTTTGGAACATGTGACTAACTGTGTATGGATTATATGTCACTTACATTTTGATTTCATGATAACTACTTACATCCTTGTATGTTAGGTTACATTTTTGAATATTTTGATTACATGCATAAGTCTTGTAGGTTTATTACAATAACTGATTGATTATGATCCACTACATACAGTTATGTGTATTGGTAGTTGGTTTAGCATTGCTTATGCATACTGTTGGTTGCATGTGGCAATGTAAAAAATGGAGTAATGGTTGTTGTCATGCCTAAGGTCATAGTTTTTGTGGTTGATATGGTCATGCATTGATGACTAGACTCTAGCTATAATGATGTGTGTATGGTTTGGTACTCATTTGTTATATGTTTATATACTGTTGTTATGCATGAATGGTCTTGGTTATAGTTTGAATAGAAGGTCAAACATGCCTTTTGATGTCATTGTATGCAAGTTAGGTCATCATAGTGCTATTGGAATTTATGATGCTAATGTGTTGGCTGAGATAGAGCAAGAGACGCATATCATCATAATAAGGTTGCAACATTGGACTTTGGGGTAAGAGCATATCATCATACATGTATTGTATGTTTGGCATGCAAGTATGTAAGTTAAGGATTTTTATATGCATTAGTTTTATATACATTAGGTTTATGTACATGTCTTTTGATGTTATGGTTAAATTCATGATAGATGTTGGTTATTTAGTGTAGTTATATGCACATGTCGGATAGTCAAGAATGATAGTAACTTGTAGTTGTATGCATTGTTATTGTTGTTTTATATTAAATAACCCAATGATTATGCTATATGTTACTGATGAGTATGTCATAGGTTAACTTGTTGATTGTTATATGAAAGTTAGCTTGATGATTCAATTTTAAGTTGTTGATGAGCATGATATATAGCTTATTGTTGTTATATGTTCTTAACTTGATGATTAGGGTTATTTCATTAAGATATTGATGTTATAATTTGGATTGGTCATATGAGTGATGGTTATGTTTATTTTCTTAAAGATATTGAGGTTAAATGTATTGTGTTAACCTAGTTTGACCTATGCAAATAGTTATGGTTGAGATATTAAGGTATGAACCGACATATTTGTGAGATGGTGTCATAGTAATCTAGATTGAATTTTCATATGTGTGAATGATAATTGTGTATGATTTTACGATGTGAACATGTTAGTTAGATATTGTTATGGATATCATTATTTATGTTGACATGTTGTAAAGTTATATCTCGCTAGCTAGATTGATTATGCAAACAAGATATCCTCCCCTAAGGTACACTAAGGGATGAGTTTGCTTATGTATTATACTTGGTGTTTCATAGTTGATTACGTCGTCTATTTGGTATTTGAGTGTTGGTGCCTATTATGTCTTCCAATTGATTTATTTAACATGGTATGAATGTTTGATGAATTGCATAATATGAGTATGTGTTCAAATGATCTTGTTTTAAGATGATTGTACTAAAATATATGTGTTGAGATAGTTGAAATGTACTTGATTATAGTAGGTGATAGTTGTAGTATTATGACTGATGACTATGAGTTGAGTATGGATTATGACATGATTGTTAGTCTTGGTAACGATTGATTTCAAAATAATAGATATGATTGTCTTGATATTTGGATCATGTGGTTGACATGTGTGAGCAATTGCAGGGTAACATGCTCGGTATTAGCACGACAAGGTAATAATTGATGTGTTTATATAATTAACAATTGTGTAATGTGATAGTACATGGTAAGACTCACTTGCAGCAAGGTAAAAAGGTAAAAGAAAGGAATTGGGAAAGAATTCCTTTGGCTATGTTGGAAACCCTAATTTCAAATGAATGATTGCTTTTCATACAAGAAGTCTTCTTAACCTTGATTTTGTCTAAAATTATGTCGATATGTTCTATATTCATGAACATGTACTTGAAAAGTATATTAGATAGTCTTTAGCTATAGGTGGATCCATTAAAGGATTGTAGTCCCTTGAGAGATGGCATGGATGTGTTTAGTTGCAAGCAGTGTGCTTGGCACAACAAGATAAGGTAACTGGCGTATTTTTATTTATGCACTAACAATTATGTGTTTATGGTAGTAAGATGCAGGGAATTGAATGGTAAGAGACTTCCATGAAATCTTGAAGAAGGTTCTAGTTGAGTTTCTATGGGAACCATGGGGATTGAGTCATAGTGTTTGTTGTTAGTCTTATGCTTTTGTTTTTTTGCAATTGTTGTGCTTGATTTGCAAGTTTGATTGTGTCTGGCGCATAGGTATGCCACTTTGTTTGTAGAGTTATGTTGTTATTGGTTTTTATGGTCTTCTTCTTGTTTTTTTTTTCTTGTCTTTCCTTTTATGTTTTCAGTCTTGGGAATTGGTTGGGAAAGAGGAAATTTGATGGAAATCGAGAGAGATGTGTGGTACCCAACCGATGATATAAGACCTAGGTAAATATCTGTGCATGAGTAAGTGCAATAGAAGGTAAGACTAAGAAAGTTGGTTAGACTGGTTGGGTCCATTGTGCTAAATGCATAGTAGTAGTGTAGACACTAGAAATGTAACCAGAAAGGGTAAAGTAAATGGATTTGAGGCATCATATCCCTTGGCTATGTTGGGAATTATTGTTCTCAATATCATGCATGTTTTTCATGAATAAAGGAAGTTCTCTTAACCTTGACCTTGATATATGGTAATTACTTTATGATCATGATTATGTTGAAGTTTATATATCTATACATGTATGTATGTATAGTCATTGTCTGATGGGATCATGATTGTTTTATGATAACTTATATATATATATATATATAATATAGATATATTATATATATAGATATATATATATATATATATATATATAAATAATATATATAATATATATTATATATATATATATATATATATATATATATATATATATAGATATATAATATATATATATATATATATATATATATATATAATATATATATATATAGATAGATAGATAGATATATATGTATGTATGTATGTATGTATGTATGCATGCATGCATGCATGCATGCATGCATGTATGTATGCATGCATGTATATAAGTTACTATCTAATATGTTTGTCAGGCATCATTCTTGTGGTGGAATGATTTCTTATGCAGGAGAACGACGTGAGGAGGTTCCTCGTCTTATGAGGAATTAATTGGGAAGAGTAGTCACGACAAATATATGAGGTCAGTATCATGTGGATATGATTTGGTATTGTATGCTTGTATTATGCCTATGTTTATGTCATGACAGGTAATGTTAAAGGACACATCAACAAAGTGAAAGTAGTGTGGTCTGTGGCATGCTAGGATAAGCATGGATAAGACACTAGAAGCAAGGTTGCTTGGTAGAGTCAATATGGTTCTGGATGTGTGGTACTACAATTATTCACATGTTTTACATGTTGCATCTATGATGTGTGCACTTGTGGTGTTGTGTATACATAGCATGTGTACATGTTATTTATGTAGTGTTCTGTAGAGGATGGTACAAATAGGGTTGTCTGAATATTTCATATGGCATTTTGTATACATATTGTACTGCGTTCATGACATATATGCAGTGTGTGTGCATATGGTGCTCTATGCATGTTGGATATGCAGTGCTGTGTACATATAATGCTACGTACATGTTGGGAATGCAATGCTATGTACAAGTGGCATTGCATGCATGTTGTACATGTGGTGCTATGTACATATGGGGTGTTGTGCATGATTGCATGAGTGGTGATGTGTGCATGTAGTGTTTTGTACATGTTGTACAAGTGGCGTTGTGGGTAGGTGGTGTTGTGTACATGTGGTGTCGTATACATGTCGTGCGTGTGGTACTGTGTACATGTTGTACAAGTGGTGTGGTGTACATGTGGTGTTGTGTACATGTTGTGTAGGTGGAATCGTGTACATGTGATGTTGTGCACACGTTGTATAGGTGGTGCAGTGTACCGGTGGTACTGTGTACATGTTGTACATATGGTACTAGTGCATGTGTGGTATCATTTACATGTCACACCTGTTGTGTTGAGGGCATGTGGTATTATGTATGTGCATCATGTAGTCGTGGTATTGCGGCGTGTGTACTCGTTGTGTTGTACTCTGTGTAGGTACATGTATTGGGTGGTATTGCACATCGGGTATAGATGGATGCCCTATGTTGCACACTCGCTATAGGTGTATGAGTTGTACATCAAGTGTAGGTGCATGTATTGCATGGTGTTGTGTTTTAGGTGTGGCTGTATGTGTGTGATGCACACTATGGGTATGAGCGTATGGTTGAGGACAAGGCACTGGGTGTTTTTCGGGTGTGGCAACCAATCTAGAGTGCGTACGGGATACAGACAAAGGAAGAACCTAACAATTTATTAAAGGATACGTATTGGACTTTTATTCTAGTTTTATTATGCATGTGATTTATGATTATGGTAAATGATGATTATATGGTATATGATTTTGGTTTATGATGGTTACATGTGATTTATGATTTTGATATATGATGGTTGTGTTTGAGCTAACCTGATGTGATATCTTTATATATGTTGATTCAGTCAAGTATGCTAGTTTGACTTGTTGTGATAGGAAGCGAACATGATTGCAAATTTACCTTATTGATGAGCTACCAATGAGGTATGATTTGAATTTATTTCAATATATTTTGAATCTAATGGAAGTTATGTGCTTGGTACAGGAATACATGAAATTCCTGGTTGGGTGGTTGAAATCGAATGAAAGAATTAGCAAGAGCAGCAAAAGAATTGAAACATGCAGTGGTATGCTGGTAAAGCACTTCAGGAGCAAGACCATTTTGGGACACTGGTACCCAATAGTGTCCATTGATTTCCAATAGCATTCTATGATTGGTATGATGTGTTGAGACATGTATATGCCTTGGTTTTTGTATCTTCTGATGCAAGGAAGCCTTGCCAAGGGATGGACTACCTAGGATGGGGATACTAGTGGAACTTGGAAGGTGAGTGACTACACATAAGGGGTGACCAGATTCCTAAGGGACTATGTAGCAGAGAAGGGAATGTCATAGATGGATTTGTTTGGGTCATTAGCATTGCCATAGGGAATTAGATGCACATTGGGAGTGCACCCTGGAGCAATGAGCCAGTAACTGTTCTCTGAGAGGACAAGTGGCACAAGATTATAGCGCTAGACATTGGATGTAGATTTAACTTTGCAGTGGATTTTAGACTTCCTGGGAAGGAGGTGGATCCTAGTATTACTTTGAGGGTGGAGGTGTGAGCCTTTGGATTCCCCTTATGCGGATTCATATTATTTTATTTTTTGGTTGAGAAAATGTACGTATGTGTATATGTATATGTGGTTATTTTAAATACCTTAATGAGCTATGTTATATAGCTCCAGTATGATGTATGTTGTCATGTTGTCATGATGTTTTGATTCTAAGTAGATCTTTCATTTTAAATATTGCAACGAGCTATGTTATAAAGCTCCATGGGTAGTCTGTTTTGTTTTCAGTAGTCATGTTGGTTATAGGTTTGATTGAACACTAAGGATTGTGTTCCTCCAAGGGGGAGGGTTCTGTAATAGCCTTGGTGAAAATTCCATGTAAAAATGTATAAATACCACAAATGATGGGACACATATTCCAAGCTAGATGGTGGGCAAGACATCTTAGGGGGTGTTCATTGGGTTGTTTATGGCTAAGGAAATTGGCAAAGGCAATGGCTAAGGCATTAAAGAGGAAAAAAGGTATTTTGGAACATTTATTTATGAAAATAATGGAAATTGGGAGAAAAGGAAGGTGAAAGGTCAAATGTTTCATGTGAGGAGGAAATTGAAGAAAAATAATGGAAAATGAAGAAAATAGAGGCCTCATTAATGAAAAGGCTTCTGAGGATTAGTGGGAAAGACTTGGTTAGTTCAATTTTGGAGCTCTCTCATTATTCTCTCTCTCTCTCTCTCATACTCTTGGAAACTTAGAGCTTTCTTGGAGCACTTTGGCATTGGAGCAAGAAAGGCAAAGAAGGCAAGAGGAAGCAAATATCAAGCATGGTAAAGCAGGATCAAGTAGCTACAACATGCTTCATTGCAGGTATCAACTTGCATGTATATTTTCCTTACTAGATTTGGCATGCATGGGATTGCATGTGTTTCTTTTCTACCATGGTATGGGTTTTTCTAGGTGTGACAGTATTTTCAACTTAGGCCTGCCATTTCCTGATAGCTTTGATGCGATGGTTTCTCTCATATGGTTTGTGGGGGATGGACAGGTTAAATTCAAAGATGATTGGGGTGGATCTCTAGATTGACAAACACATGGTGGTAGTGGTCCCTGAACCAGATTGCTAGTCATGGTAAATCCAGATTGTGTGCTTCGGTGGGCCTAGGAATCCTTGTTGGTGAATGGTGGGATATACGGTAAAGCCAAGAGGTGGATTTTATCTTCATTGGGCCTAGTGATTTTGGGATAGAATGCGCAGTAAAGCCTAGAGAGTATGTCTTGAAGTAGGTCCTAGTTACCCCTGGATCAGACTACCGATGCACGGTGTAGGCGGAGAACTCTGGTGGCATCCACATTGATTGGTGTTTTTGATGTGTTCTGTGAGTCCCACCTTCATGCTTGGAATATGGCACGGGGGTGATTAGCTGAAGAGAGACTTGGATCAGCCAATCTAGGGTGAGGTGGAAAGTGGTAGTCCCATCACTGGCTCGTTCATTGCATTTACTAAAGAAAAATTCATTCCCTTGATTTTCATGTGTAAATGTACTGATGTATATATGGGTTTTGAAGGTTGATATTTGTATTGTATTCATGTTCCTATTATGTTGGTTATATGAAAATTTACCCCATAGGTTGTTACACTACTCCTATGGGTGCAGTCGTGTTCTTCTTTTGGTATTATGGAAGAGCATACACTCTTAGAAGCAATCCAACAACGTTTTCAAATTGATGGGTGATGGGACAGAGAGCTTGGATTTGATGGTATGAGAATTCAAATTCAAGCCTAGGAGGTGAGGAATTACCAACTTTAGAATTATGGGTAGGGGAGAGGGAGTGAATGTTATTGCCTTGACTAGAAAATGGATGAGTGGGGTCGGTGGGATAATCATCCATAAACTACTAACAACCCTCCTTCTAGTGCCAAAAATGTTGACGGTGCTGGATTCACTAACATTCAAGGGATCTCCTCGATATGAGGTCCCAATTAGACCTCACACCATTTGGTGTAGTATTCCCATCCCGTATGATGGCTTAGTTTCCATATACTTAGATATTTGTCTCGGCTCTAACTTTCAGCACATGAGAGTGTTGCAATGGTACCATTGAAAAGAAAGGTGAGTTTGCCTGGTGAGTGTGCAACATAACTCTTTCTAGGTTCTCTTACTGCAAAAAGGGGAGAAAAGTGAGCCTTTAAGTGAGAGGTAATAATACCACCCTCTTAGCACCTAAATCCGCCTTAGGCTGAAGGGAAGCGAAATTCAGGGTAACCACAAACCACGCTCAGTCTAGTAGCTAGCCCTACTAGAATAGGAGAGGGCTCTCTCTGTGTCACACTTAGTGAATGAATAAATGATATGGTCTGAGATGACTTACAGTGAATATTGATTTTAGGCTAGGTAAATAAATATGGAAACAAGAGATATTTTTTTATAAATGACTGAGTTTTTGGGATGTATGGGATCAACAAACATCAATGAGCAGAGAATTTAACACAGAGGCACAAATTACTTCGTGAGGCAAGACAGGCGAAAAGTCTAGCAAATTAATTTGAAATAATGCCAAATGGAAAGATTGTTTAGGAGGGTGAAAAGGGCATTAACACATGAATCCTTTTCAACGGAAGAATGACAGATAATGTGAAACTTTCCCACAGGCAGAGCAATAAACATGAATTCTACCTTATCTTACTTAGAAAAATTCACTGGAAATGAATATGAATGAACTGTGAAACATAACGAAGTACATATCAAACATAAATAGAACATATTTTCTACACTCACACCACATGAATCTCATGAACCAGAGCTACTGTGTTTCATTAATTCTATGTCAAAATATACAATGAAGAATTGAGTTTCTCTCCCACAGTCTCCTAGAAATTACAACCAACCCTTTGCAAATGGTTTTGCATTCAATAAATAGACTATGCCATTGGGAAATAGAACGACCCAAAGTTGGGGAGTTTTTCAAATCATTACAAAATGGAAATGGAAAGCCAACCATTAGTGACAGGTGCAGTGTTACAAAAATGACAAAATTGCGTGGGTGACTGCTCGCCTTCCTTTGCCACTTGGATAGAAGCCAACCTTTAGTGAAAATAATCTTTAAACTTTGCCTTAGGTGCTGAGAAAAATGTAGTATAAATGAGAGGGCCCACTTGGAGAAAATTGTGAATCGAAATGTCGCGGAGCGGAAGAGATTTTGTCGTTTGGGTCTATATGCGCAGTGCCCAAAATTATATGCACTGCGCCATTTTGGAGGCAATTTTGAGGTACCTTCTAGAGTCACAATTTTGCCCAAGTGTACTTGATAGAAAGCCTTGCCTGTCTACTTTCCAACCCAAGTGGAATTTCAGAATTTGGTGCTAATTTGCTCCTCCAAAGCTTCAATCTCCCAATACTGCTTTCTATGTGTCAAAATAGGGGCAGAGAGGTCATTGTTTGAGTGTTTTTGACCTCCTGGGGACTTAAAACTTGCCCAAACTTCTTGGCCATGAAACAAAGGTAATGATTTTTCATGCTAAATCCAAAAATGCAAACCATTCTTGATTTTGAGCTCCCAATCCTAAGCATCGTGCCAGTGGCGCGATGCACAGGGAGAAAAACCCTGTGTTGTGCCCAAAAATTTGTGACGTGACCAACATTTCCCTAAATGCTTTGAAATTTGGGTTGGAGGTTCCCTATGAAGTGCTATGCTGGGCCACAGAGGCTTTAGCCAAGATTCAAAGCCAATCTTTCTCTTTTTGCCTCTTTTGTCTTTGTGTCGCTTTCCTCACTTTTGCCTTCAAACTCCTTATCCAAGCCTTTGAACTCATGTTCTGTGCCCTGTAGTAATAAACCACCCACCTCAATATGGTTTTGTCCTTGTTGGCCTTCTCTAGCAGTCTCTCAAGGTGAATGTTGATACGCTCGAGCCAAGAATCTCAGTCATTGTTAATCTCTTGCTCTAATGGAGTGAGCTCAATCCTCCTATGTTGGGTAGCTTGGCGATTCTCACGGATGTTTTGCAGCTCCATGATCTCATGCTGGTCTTCGAGTTGTTTGTTCCTTTGCTCCAAATACCTGATAATCCATTTAGCCCTCTCCAAATTGAGTGACAAGTCTTGGATCTCCGTTTGCTGCTCCTAGATGGTCCTCCTAAGTTTGGCACTCTCCACATCTGTATCATCATCATGAATGAGGATGAAGTCGGCCTCTTGTTCACCTGATGGCCCCTTGTCATGCATGGACCTCTTTCCCTTGTCTTGTACTTGTGTCGCTGATGTCAGAATCGAGGCCCCTTCCACCCCGGGTGGAGATAACACTCGCTTTGCAGCTGCAAACAAATGTCTACTGCCTCTCTGATAGGTGATGAATACTAGCATAGTAGTGGTCTCATGGCGCTCATACTAATGAGAAGGACCACCTATCTCATGTTCAACTTTTGATAATACCTATGAAGTGCTAAACAAGTCACGAGATGAAGTCATCCCAAGTAATTTCTTGTAATCCCAACTGATGATCCACCAAAATCTTAATAAGAGCAAAATGATAAGCATTGTTAAGTTGTTGCTGAGGGGTTTTGTGTTGCATGAAGGTGTTCATCCTCTCTATGTTCCTGCAAATGAAATATGGGATGTTCATCATCCATACCCTGGTAAAGTGCATGAGCAACCTGATGTGATAGGCATATAGACAAGAGAACCTCCCCTCACAAATGAAATACTTCATGATCAACTTCATGAGTGGAGCATATTCATCTTTCAACTATCGGAATGGAAAGACTCTTTGGAGCTGCCTCAAGAAACTAGCCTTAATGTAAGGCTCATAATGCTACCGATCAACCTTCTATTTCTTGTGCCATCGTTCTCCAACATTTGGTATGTCGGTTGCTAATGAGACAGTTTCACGTGCCAGTGTGAAAGCGACACCGGCCAAGATAGAGTGATCTCCATGTAAGTGAAGCACAAAAATACGAGCCAACTCATGATGAACTCGAATACTAGCTACCTTTTGACAAAACTCCAAACATGATTGATGTTGGAAACATGACATAGCAAGAGGGCAGGCCTGCAATTCTATGAGGGTGGTTGGCTCATCCCTAACATGTTTTCCACTTTTGTGATGTCTCTGGGGAGCCTGTTATTCCGAGGATGAATCACTTTGGGTTTCCATCTCATACTCTGATGAATGCTCAGATGCCATGACTATTGTATATGGACTGTGCTTGGACTTCCCTTTGATGATGATAATGAAACTATGTGATGTTGCGATCTCTGCCACCAAGGGGAACAATGAAAAAGGGATTGTTAGGAAGGGAATAATATGATGGGATTAGGGGTTATGGGGAGAAATTTTGTTTAGGGATATGTAAGAGGGTTTGGGGGATTTTATAAGGTAGGATTTGGGGTTTTACATTGACAAATGAGTGGAGGGGATAGGGAATAGGGGTTTAATAATGTTTTAGGGTAGGGAAAGATGGGAAAAATGGAATAGGGGGGAAGGTAACAATGGAAAGAAGGGGAAAAATGAAAGGTGAAAGGGAGGAGGAACCTTGGTATCAACACAAAAAATTTGCAACCCTAAGAGCAATGGCTTTGATGATTTCAAGTGTTAGGGTTTAGGCGTTTTTATTGCAACTATCAACAACGAGAAACCATCATCATATCCACAAAAGTTGATGACCAACCAAGATTTAGACCCTACCTGTCAATTAGAAGGGATTCCAAGCAATTTGTTGCAAATTTGGAACAAATTCGGGCATTTGTGGGTGTGTGCTGCGCAACAAACCTAGTGCGCCACACTCTGTGTGTGCGCCGTGCCCGTGTAGTTTCACCACTGTGGGGTCACGCCCTATGTGTTGTGCTCTCTATGTGCGCCACGCCCTTGAAAACTCCTCCAACCTCACTCAAAACACGTGCTAGCTTTCTCACAATCACTTTGCAATGTTTCTCTCTACCTTGGTATGTAAAATGACTATGTTTCTTATGGAAATTCTATATAAAGGCATTTGGAGTCATGGGTTTGATTTTTTTTTCTTCAAAACCCACTTTGCTAATGTTTTGTTTTGACACTTTTCCCTCATTTAATGCAACTCTGTATTTCACTTTTCCCTTTGAATTTTTAGATGATGAATTTTGTTTTTTTGGCACTTTTTGCAGGGGTTGTTGACATGGCATTTGGCCAAGGAAACCATGACTGTTCTTGAAGAGATCAACCGTAAACTTTTTTGAAAATAATCATAATTGACACACTATTTGACTTTTCTTCAAAATAGAGTTTTGAAGAACAGTCGTAATCTGTCAACATGACGATGAAAATATTTGAATCACAACTTTGTAAGGGCCTCCCTCTAGCCTGCATGGCTTTATTGGACATGGTTGAAGACCAAATTGACTAAACCCTAGACCTAATGACTGAAAATGACTCTTGTCCATTAAAAGATCAAACATTGACTGTCATGGAATTTAGTGAACATTGATGAAAAGACCTAAGCCAGTAGGTGCCAGACATGAGGGGTAATGACTAACAAGACCTTTTCCATCAGATTATGGCATGCCCCTAGCAGAATGCAGTTGAGTGAATGGAGCGAGACTCCTAAAAATGAAATGCAGAAAGAGTTTTGATCTCTGACGGAGGACTAACAAGGCTGACTCTAACATTGGCTCCAATGGGGGATGGTAGTTCCTTGGAGGTGCCAAGAATAGTAGATCTCTGGAAGAGCTAGACAGTGCCTTCATCCATTGGGCTATGGAGTCATTATTTCGACAAATAACACAAGACTTTGACTCATTTATGAAGCTAAAATGACCAAAAAAACTGACTCAAATTTGATATTGAAATGACTTGAAGACTAAGTTGACAAACTCTAACCAAACTGAAATAAAATGGTACTTACAGTGACAGTGGAACCAGCGTTAATAACTGAGAAATGGTACTTCTTGAGTAGCCGACCATTGATCGGCCCTCCTTGACAATCTTCCCCATTCATTTCCTTCAGAAGAAAGGCATTCTGACCCCGATATGCTGCAATCTTGAAGGGACCTTTCCAAAGATTCTTGAACTTACCGTGCTTACCTTTTTCCTCATTCCTTGCATCCCACTTCAGCACCACATCATCCAACTGAAATTTGTCCACCTTTGCTTTTCTGTCATAAATTTTCTTAATCTTCTTCTGCAACTTGGATGTGTTCTGGAAGACTTCTTTTCTGGTCTGCTACAAGTGAACCATTTGATTCAACCTTCTCTGCATAGGATCATCTTCACTGCCAGTCTCTTGAAGAAGTTTGACTACCAGGGCTGCGAGAGAGGTGGGAAACATTGTATCAACTCCATAAACAAGCTCAAAAGGTGACGTACCAATGGATTTCTTCTGACTGACCCGATCTGCCCAAAGTGCATTAACCAATCTCTTATGCCAACTCTTCTTGTTTATTTCTAGCAGCTTCTTGATGATGTTAACCAATGATTTATTAGAAGACTCTGCCAATCCATTGCCTTGTGGATGATAGGCAGTTGAGTGACCCAAAATGATGTGATATTTATGACAAAACTCTACCATCCTTTTTGATTTGAAAGCTGCTACATTATCAATGATTAACTTATTCGGGCAACCAAAGCGAGACAAGATGTTATTTTCAAGGAATGAAATAATTACCACATCTGTAGCTTGTTTGGTGGGAATTGCTTCGATCCATTTCGTGAAATAATCTGTCACTGTGAGGATCCATCTATGCTGACCGAAAGAAGCGAGATGAATTTCACCAATGAAATCCAACCCCCATTGCTGAAAAGGGGCACTCACCTCAATGGGCTTAAGTGGCAAAGGCTTTAACTTCTGCTTTCCTTCGAAAATATGACACTTATGACAACTCTTGACCATATTATATACATCAACAAACAATGTCGGCCAATAGTATCCTACTCTCAGGATTTTATTTGCTGTTGATTTCCAAAAAAGGTGACCACCACAGTCTCCTTCGTGGAAATCCTCCATGACCTTCTTTGCTTCCTTTTCCACCAAACAGTTTAACAAAACGCCACCAGGATCTTTCCAATAAAGTGCAGAATTTAGAATGCAAAACTTGGCAGCCTTCAATTTGAGAGTTCTAGCTTTGTTTCCAGTCATGCCGGGTGGTGGTGAAATTTTTTTAAGCACATATATGATATCTAAATACCACAGAGAAAGAGCAAACATTTCAGATACGTGAATTGACGAACCTTCCTCATTCTCATCGAACATAGTAGTGATGAGATTTATGTCTTAGGTGTGCAAGTTTGATTCAGCCATTAACTTTGCCAATCCCTGTCCTTTAAAAAGCTTTGTGGGCTTTGTTTCCACATCATATTCCAACAAAGTTGCAATCCACTTGCCTTGTCTTCCTTCCAGATCGGTCTACACTAAAACATCTTTGACAACAGCATTAGGAACATAGGCCAAAATATGAGAATGTAGAATATATACCCGAGAATTTTTCAATGCTTTCACAAGTGCAAGGGCTTGCTTCTCAATGATGTTGTATTTTAAGGCTGCATCTCTTATAGCATTGCTGAAGAATGCAATGGGTCTCTCGTGATCATCTCTTTTCTGCAATAACACAGCTGCCATAGTATGCTCCGAAGCGATTGAAAACAATTTAAAATCCTAAGTGTAATCCAGGCTGACTAGAACTAGGGCTGAAGAAAGAGCCAATTTGACTAAATTGAAAGATTTTACAGCCTCCTCCATCCATTTCACTTGGCTTTCCTTCTTAAGCATGTTTGTAATCTCTCTTAGGTGTTCAACAAGATTAGGTACAAAGCGGCATATAAAATTCCTTTTACCATTGAAAGATTGAATCTCTTTCTTATTTCAGGGCAGATCGATTTCCTGAATTGCTTGCACTCATGCTGGGTCGATATGAATGCCGTCCTTTGAGATAATGTGCTCAAGTAGTTTTCCTTCCTCCATGGTGAACGAGCTCTTTTTCGGATTCAGTGACAGGCCATATTTTCTGCACTTTTGAAAGACATTGTTTAGATGGTACATGTGTTCTTCATCAAACTTGGAAAACATCATCAGATAATCCAAGTACACAACCAAAAATACATCCTTCTCATTTGCAAAACCCAAGTCCATTACACGATGAAATGTGGCACCCGCGTTCTTCAAACTAAAAGGCATTTTAGCGTAATGAAAAGTTCCCCATGGAGTGGTGAATGCTATCTTGTCTCGGTCATCTTCATGGATAGAAACTTGGTTATATCCATAATAACCATCAAGTAGTGACATAGGAGATGCTTCCACTACTCGCTGAAGTATATGGTCCATTTTGGGCAGTGGATATTTATCTTTCAACGAAACTTTATTGAGATTTCTAAAATCAACACACAAGCGAATCTCACCTGTCTTCTTTTGTACAGGCACCAAATTAGAGGTCCAATCTGAAAATTTGATGAGAACAATGATTCCTGATTTGTACAACCTGTTTATCCCCTTTTCAATGGATGGCAGCAGCTTTGGATTTAGCCTCCTCAACTTTTGTCTGAAAGGTTTCTGATTGGGCTTAATGGGTATAGTGTGTTGAATTATATTGGTATCATATGTCTTTAAGTCAGAATAGTCCCAAGCAAACACATCTACAAATGAAGATAGCAAGATGATATATTTGTCCTTTGTCCTTTGTGGCAATTCTTTAGACAGTTTTACCATTTTAGGATTAGTAGCCGTTCCGACATTGACCTCTTCCACACCCTTCTCTGTTGGCTACAATGTTGGTTTGCGGGCTACATCATCTTGATCAAAGAGTTATTATAAAGGTATCAAGCCTTTAGGAATAACTTTATTCTTTAGTTGCAACACGTCCATTTGATTGATCTGCACATCATCTGTACCATTACCTTTACCATCGTCATTTTCTACATAAATTGAGGTTTCTTTGAACTTACCTTTGTTTTGCAAAAAATCATCAATCTCCTCATCATCTTGGAAAACTTGCCAATATCTTTGATTGTCCAGGATGGTCGGACGATGCTTGACATGGATTTCGAATTTATTGCTGGAGTTCATTGGGATCTTCAAACTACTTGTTGCCTTAGCAAGAGCATCAACAATGCTATTTTGTATACGAGGCACACATGTCAAGGTATATTTTGAAAATAATTTTAGGATGTCTATAACTGCATTACAGTAAGCCCGCATCCGAGGATGCTTTACCTGATATTCGCCTCTGACCTGCTTAATCACCAATTCAGAGTCACCATATACTGCAATCCTCTTAGCATTAAGCTTTCTTAGAATTTTTAGGCCAACGATCAGAGCTTCATACTTAGCTTCATTATTTGAACAATCAAAAGCTAACTTATAAGAGCATACCCAGACGTTACTAGGCACTTTGTTCAGGGCAGAGAAAGGACTGCGTACCCAAATCCCAATTCCAGTGCCATCATTTCCCACTGATCCATCGAAATCCATGGTCCACAAACCTTCTTCCTCCTCTTGCAAGTGTTGAAAATTTGTTTGTTGTGCTTTGTCTGCTTGCTGTCCATTACTTTCAGCTGATCACTCAACGATGTTCTGCTGTTCTTGTCCTTCTCTCTTTAAAACTCCTCTGAAATTTTCTGTTATTTCTGGAATATCATCTTCTTCTACTAACTGACTATTGATATCATTGAAACTATTAGAATACAAAACAAGAGACTCTAAACCTGTATGTACATAATTAATCAGATGATTTATTGGTTTCTCCTTGCTTGTAATCATGTATTTCATTTTTTGCTCCCGATACAATTTCCTCATTTGGCCAAACACCAGAATCGTTACATAGGAGAAATCTAGTTGCAGTGTCCCTTTTAGTTTTGCTAACCAAGACCTGGAAAGAAGCATGCCAAACCTGGGAGGAATATCTGCTACAACAATATCCATCAAAAAATTCTTCGTTGGGAGTTGATCCAGACTCACAACCAAGTCTTTGATGAGCTTGATACACCTTACTCTGCTGGAATCAAACGAATAGAGATCATGGTATTGCCGGGTGATGTCCAAACCCAACTTATCCATGATAGCCTTAGGCATGAGATTGTGAGAAGCTCCGGAATTGAACATGGAATTATTTAACACAAAATCATGCAATCTTAAACTGATATAAAAAGGTGGCACATCACTATCAGGAGAATCACCATTCGATGCTAGCCCAAAAATCATTTCGGGTTGATCATCTTCAACATTCATCATGTCAGACATTGGGTCAAAATTCAAAATTTTAGATACTTGCCCTCTATAACTGCTGTTCCTCATTATTTCAGTCAAGGGAATGGATACCTTCAATTTAGAAATTTCATTCTCTAAATTAAAAGCGGGAATCTTTTCTACCTCTTTTACTGGGATTTCTTTCCTTTCCTTTTCTTTTGATGCAATTGGCTGATTTGATTGTTCTGCTGATGGTGATTTGCTACTATCTGGACCAACTGCCTCCTTTCCTTTCCTTTGTGTAACTAATGAATCATTCTTTGATGCCTCACCGTCCTTCCTCTTCCGAATTGGTTTAACCAGCACATCTCTGTTTCTAAGTGAATATCACTGCTGCTGGGTGGACAGAGCATTCATATAGCCTCTTTGGTACTCATCTGATTCTTCCTCCAAAATGGTGCCATTTGCTAGAAAGAAATCTGCATCTTTGGGTATAATTGAGCTTTCTACATACTCCTCATCCTCCGTAATATAAATAGGCAAATCATCAGGAGTAAAGAAGTGGTTTTCTTCACCTATTATATTCCCATCCTCATCTGACTCCAGTCCATGCACAAAATTTTGCTGCAAAGGTGGTTGTACTGGTTGCTGTGCTGTTTGCTCTTGGGCTCGCTGATCTCTCTGCCTTATTCTATATTGTGGCTATTGTTGGCCACGAAAGTTAGTATTTCTAACTTGTGGCTCAAGTTTGTCAAGTTTCACCCTTTCAAGCATCTACTCTACCTTCCGGAGTAATTGATCTACCGAGGAAGATTCTTCTTTTACGGTGACCTTCTTTTCTACCTTTGCCCTCACCCTCTTGGTCAGCAAATTTGCTTCAACACTGACCACAATCTTTTGCATGTCTTCCATTGTGGCCGGTTCTCTCTCTCTTAATTGATAAGCCATGTAAGCATCAAAACCATCTGGGAATTTCACCATGGCTAGCCCCACAGGTGGCCTTAGATGATCGAGAATTTCATTATAAATAGAATTAAATCTATTGCAGTAGTCTTGGACCGACTCACCAGCGTTTCGTTTGATTTGATCATATTCAGCCATAATTTGGAGAGGATTCTTTTCCACTTCCCAGTGGCCTAAAAATTTTCTTTGTAGGTCAGCCAAGGTAGCAATACATGCAGCCGGAAAACCTTTGAACCATTTCATCACTTCACCTACAAATGTTTGTACAAAGAGTCTCATTGCCACATTCTCCACATCGATCTCCTGAAGTTCATAGAAATCTGCCATTCTATCCACATGTTGTTGAGTGGTAATGCTGTTAGGAGTGCCCTCAAAAAAAGAGATTTTGCTCTGATAATCTGTGGGCATATAATCTAAAACTTGAGGCAGAATAAGAGGTGCAAAATGAGTAGCCATCACTCTTGGTGGGTTTGGCCTTGGAGGTGTTGGAGTGTACGCCATTCATAGGGGGCTAACAATCAGATTTTGAAGCTCTGCCACAATGTAATTATCAATTGACCGGTTAGCTCTTTCAATTTCCAAGTCTACAAGAAACTGTGGATTGGGGACAGTAGAGTCAACTGCCCTTTCAGATTTAGTCTCAAACAATGATATTTCAAACTGCTCATCAAAATATAGCTCTTCAAGATACTCAAAAATGTCAGGACATGAATGGGATTTGAACACGGGAGATATAGAGCTTTCTTGACGACGAAGTCTTGGAATCAAGTTGGGATTTTCATAGATGTGCGGAGGATACTGATCTGGATTAGCTCTATCAAATCCTAAACTTATCATCCGGAAGCTTAGAATTATCAAGAAGTAAGGTGTGTAATTTCATTCCCCAGCAAAGTCGCCACTATGTTAGCACCTAAATCTGCCTTAGGCAGAAGGAAAGTGAAATTCAGGGTAACCACAAACCACGCTCAGTCTGGTAGCTAGCCCTACCAGAATAGGAGAGGGCTCTCTCCGTGTCACGCTCAGTGAATGAAAAAATGATATGGTCTGAGATGACTTGCAGTGAATATTGATTTTAGGATAGATAAATAAATATAGAAACAAGAGACAATTTTTTATAAATGACTGAGTTTCTGGGATGTATGGGACCAACGAACAGCAATGAGCAGAGAATTTAACACAAAGGCACAGATTACTTCGTGAGGCAAGACATGTGGAAAGTCTATCAATTTAATTTGAAATAATGCGAAATGGAAAGATTGTTTAGGAGGGTGAAAAGGGAATTAACACGTGAATCCTTTTCAACAGAAGAAGAACACAGAACGTGAAACTTTCCACAGGCAGAGCAATAAACATGAATTCTACCTTATCTTACTTAGAAAATTTCATTAGAAATGAATATGAATGAACTGTGAAACATAACGAAGTACATATGAAACATAAAGAGAACACATTTGCTACACTCACACCACATGAATCTCATGAACCAGAGCTACTGCCTTTCATTAAATCTCTGTCAAAATATACAATGAAGAACTGAGTTTCTCTCCCATAGTCTCCCAGAAATTAAAACCAACCCTTTGCAAATGGTTTTGCATTCAATAAATAGACTATGCCATTGGGAAATAGAATGACCCAGAGTTGGGGAGTTTTTCAAATCATTACAAAATGGAAATGGAAAGCCAACCATTAGTGACGGGTGTAGCGTTACAAAAATGACAAATTGCTTGGGTGACTGCTCGCCTTCGTTTGCCATTTGGATAGAAGCCAACCTTTCGTGAAAATACTCTTTAAAATTTGCCTTAGGTGCCAAGAAAAATGTAGTATAAATGAGCAGGCCCACTTGGAGAAAGTCGCGAATCGAAATGTTGCGGAGCGGAAGAGATTTTGGCCTTTGGGTCTATATGCACCGCGCCCAAAACTATATGTGCCGTGCCACTTTGGAGGAAATTTTGAGGTACCTTCTAGAGTCCAAATTGTTCCCAAGTGTTCTTGTTAGAAATCCTTGCCTGTCTACTTTCCAACCCAAGTGGAATTTCTGAATTTGGTGCTCATTTGCCCCTCCAAAACTTCAATCTCCCAAGACTGCTTCCTGTGTGTCAAAATAGGGGTAGAGAGGTCATTTGTTGTGTGTTTTTGACCTCCTAGGGACTCAAAACTTGCCCAAACTTCTTGGCCATGCACCAGTAGTCATGAATTTTCATGTTGAATCCAAAAATGCAAACCATTCTTGATTTGGAGCTCCCAATCCTAAGCGCCGTGCCAGTGGCGCGACGCACAGGGAGAAAAACCTTGTGTTGTGCCCAAAAAATTGTCACATGAACAAAATTGCACCAAATTTTTTGAAATTTGGGCTGGAGGTTCCCTATGAAGAGCTATGCTAGGCCACAAAGGCTTCAGCCAAGATTCGAAGCTGATCTTGCTCTTTTTCCTCTTTTGTCTTTGTGTCACTCTCCTCACTTTCGCCTTCAAACTCCTTATCCGAGCCTTTGAACTCATGTTCTGTGGCCTATAGTGATAAACCATCCACCTCAATATGGTTTTGTCCTTGTAGGCCTTCTCTAGTAGTCTCTCAAGGTGGATGTTGATACGCTCGAGCCAAGGCTCTCGGTCATTGTTAATCTCTTGCTCTAATGGAGTGAGCTCAATCCTCCTATGTTGGGCAACTTGGCGATTCTCACGGATGTTTTGCAGCTCCATGATCTCATGCTGGTCTTTGAGCTATTTTTTACTCTTCTCCAAATACCTAATAATCCATTTAGCCCTATCCAAATTGAGTGAAATGTCTTGGATCTCCATTTTCTGCTCTTGGATGGTCCTCCTAAGTTTGGCACTCTCCACATCTGTATCATCATCATGAATGAGGATGAAGTCGGCCTCTTGTTCACTTGATGGCCCCTCGTCATGCATGGGCCTCTTGCCCTTGTCCTGTACTTGTGTCACCGATGTTGGAATCGAGGCCCCTTCCACACTGGGTGGAGATAACACTCGCTTTGCAGCTGCAAACAAATGTCTACTGTCTCTCTGATAGGTGATGAATACTAGCATAGTAGTGGTCTCATGGCGCTTATACTGATGAGAAGGACCACCTATCTAATGTTCAACCTCTGATAATACCTATGAAGTGTTGAAGAGGTCACGGGAGATGAAGTCATCCCAAGTAATGCCCTGTAATCCTAGCTGATGATCCACCAAAATCTTAATAAGAGAAAACTGATAAGCATTGTTAAGCTGTTGCTGAGGGGTTTTTTGCTGCATGAAGGTGTTCATCCTCTCTATGTTCTTGCAAATGAAATATGGGATGTTCATCATCCATACCCTGGTAAAGTGCATGAGCAACCTGATGTGATAGGCATATAGACGAGAGAACCTCCCCTCATAGCTGAAATACTTCATTATCAACTTCATGAGTGGAGCATATTCATCTTTCAAATATCGTAATGGAAAGACTCTTTGGAGATGCCTCAAGAAACTGGCCTTAATGTAAGGCTCATAATGCTGCCAATCAACCATCTATTTCTTGTGCCATTTTTCTCCAACATTTGGTATCTCGGTTGCTAATGAGACAATTTCAGGTGTCAGTGTGAAAGTGACATTGACCAAGACAGAGTGATCTCCATGTAAGTGAAGCACAAAAAGACGACCAACTCATGATGAACTCAAACACTAGCTACCTTTTGACAAAACTCCAAACATGATAGATGTTGGAAACATGAGATAGCAAGAGGGCAGGCTTGCAAGTCTGTGAGGGTGGTTGGCTCATCCCTACTATGTTTGCCACTTTTGTGATGTCTTCGGGGAGCCTTCTCTTCTGAGAATGAATCACTTTGGGTTTCCATCTCATACTCCGATGAATGCTCAGATGCCATGACTGTTGTATATGGACTGTGCTTGGACTGCCCTTTGATGATGGTAATGAAACTATGTGATGTTGTGATCTCTGCCACCAAGGGGAACAATGCAAAAGGGACTATTAGGAAGGGAATAATACGATGGGATTAGGGGTTATGGGGAGAAATTGTGTTTAGGGATATGTAAGGGGGTTTGGGGGATTTTATAAGGTAGGATTTGGGGTTTTACATTGACAAATGAGTGGAGGGGATAGGGAATAGGGGTTTAGTAATGTTTTAGGGTAGGGAAAGATGGGAAAAATGGAATATGGGGGAAGGTAACAATGGAAAGAAGGGGAAAAATGAAATGTGAAAGGGAGGAGGAACCTTTGTATCAACACAAAAAATTTGCAACCCTAAGAGAAATGCCTTTGATGATTTCAAATGGTAGGGTTTAGGCATTTTTATTGCAACTATCAACGGCCATAAACCATCATCATATCCAAAAAATTTGATGAGCAACCAAGATATAGACCCTACCTGTCAATTGGAAGGGATTGAAAGTGATTTGTTGCAAATTTGGAACAAATTTGGGCCTTTGTGGGTGTGTGTCGTGCAGCAAACCCAGTGCACTGCGCTCTGTGTGTTCACCGCACTCGTGTAGTTTCACCACTGTGGGGTCGTGCCCTATGCGCCCCGCTCTCTATGTGCACCGCGCTTCTCTATTTATGCGCCACACCCTTGAAAACTCCTCCAACCTCACTCAAAACGCGTGCTAGCTTTCTCACAATCACTTTGCAATGTTTCTCTCTACCTTGGTATGCAAAATGACTATGTTTCTTGTGGAAATTATATATAAAGCAATTTGGAGTCATGGGTTTGATTTTTGTTTCTTCAAAACCCACTTTGCTAATGTTTTGTTTTGATAGTTTTCCTTGATTTAATGCAACTCTGTATTTCACTTTTCCCTTTGAAATTTTAGCTAAAATTATGATTTTTTTTTGGCACTTTTTGCAAGGGTTGTTGACATGGAATTTGGCCAAGGAAACCATGACTGTGCCTGAAGAGATCAACCAGAAACGTTTTTGAAAATGATCACAAATGACACACTGTTTGACTTTTCTTCAAAACAGAGTTTTAAAGAACAGTCGTAATCTATCAACATGACGATGAAAATCTTTGAATCACAACTTTGTAAGGGTGTCCCTCTGGCCTGCATGGCTTTATTGGACATGGTTGAAGACCAAATTAACTAATCCCTAGACCTAATGACTGAAAATGACTCTTGTCCATTAAAAGATCAAACATTGACTATCATGGACTTTAGTGAACATTGATGAAAAGACCTAAGCCAGCAGGTGACAGACATGAGGGGAAATGACTAACAAGACCTTTTCTGTCAGATTATGGCATGCCCCTAGCAGAATGTAGCTGAGTGAATGGAGTGAGACTCTTAAAATGAAATGTAGAAAGAGTTTTGATGTCTGATAGAGGATTAATAAGACCGACTCTAACACACCCAAGAAGAGACACACTAGAACTAGGAAGGTCTCCAACATCCAATAGAATAGTCCACAACATATGTGGCAGTCGTCAAAACCAAAGAATAGGGAATGGTTTGTCTACCATCTAGTGGAATACTCCATAATGGATGTGACAACCATTATAACCAATGAGAGGGGAAAGGTCTGTCTAGTATACTGCAGAGTAGTCCACAAGGATGAGATAGAAATGACAATGATAACAACACATTCCCAACAAGGTAAGCACTAAAACAACAAAAATAGTTCAACTATCATAGGACATGTGAAAAAAACATGAAATATAAATGCTCATAAAGTAGCCTTACAAACATCCATAAGTCATGCATGGAAACATATTGGCCTAATAAGGGTTTTGTATTAAGCAAAAGTTCCAAGACACATATTTACATCATACATCACTATCCTCGGTAGTGGGACATTGCAGCCACTACTTGCTCCTAAAAGAACTTATTGAAACTCTTTATGCTTTACAGGAGGAGCCAAGGTGAAAATTATTTTTCTCACACAACAAGGGGGTATATATAACCAAGGGGGGATGCTTGACCCTTTTGACTCTTTAACTACCCTCATGACTATTCAACTTCCTATGACTTTTCAACTGACATGATTCTTCATATTCATGTGTGTCCATTGGACTTCCACTTTACATTACATTTGATTTACTATATATATGGCCCATAATAGTGTTGTGGCCTTTGACAACTCATGACATGACTTGACATGACACTACTCACATGGAATAACTTGTTGAGGTGGAAATGTCAAACTATTGTTGCTGCTGAGTGATAGATGTGTTCTTGGATGTGCTATCTCTTCTCCTCTGCATAGCTTGGTAATGAAGGGTCTTCAATGATCTTTGGTCTGGAGAGGTGGTTGCATGAATGTGTTCCTTTACATGTTCTTGATGAGCTTCTTTGTCTGTTAATCTATGAGTGAATATTCTAAGATGTTCACTCCTTCTCCTTCTTCATCATCTTGTCATGATCTAACAATGTACTTTCTCTTGCAATTTACTCATGACGGGACAACATCAAATCCAAAACCTCCTAGTCTAATTTGAAGCATTGTTATCCATGGATTGGGCCTGGTACAAGTGATAGAATGGGAAAGAGCATCAAATAACTGTGAATTATGTATTTTTAGGTGATAGGTTGTTAGGTTGGTCACTGAGGCTGCACAAAGCGCAACTTAGTTTTGGCTAAGGAACTCCTGAGCATAGTCCTCACTACTGGGAAAAATTGCACAAAATCCAATTGGAGACAATGTTGCATAGCTAAGAGAGTCAGTGGCTAATGCAGGATGAGACTCTGGGAGGTAGGTCTACAAAGTTTTTAGAGGCAAGGTGGGACTAGGAAGATGAGGGCCCTGGGAGGACATCTCTGTGTAGTTCTTGAGATTAGTGAGTCCAAGTTGAGGGAGGTCACTAGGAAGACACTTCTATGTAGTTCTAGGAGGCAAGTAAGGCTTGGTATTTATGTCTTGTGGGGTTCCAGTAGGCAGGCAAGAATATTGATGATTGATCTTGTGAAATGTGTAGTTCAGGTCCATATGGGAGAAGTTACTACACAATTATGGGGGTGAAGGCATGCTGCTCATATTTGGAATTGCACAATGAAACTATGATGGGGGATAGTGCCTATGTAATGTGCAGTTCTAGGAAACAAGGTTGCATCACTAAGGGCCGAGACTATGCAATGCGAAGTTCATTCGAGGTCCAATGAAGCTGACTTACCCAGTCAGAAGGATTTTAAGAGAAATGGATAAGTGCGGGAGAGAGGTGAACCTGTCAAGAAATTAAACTTGTGATCACACACTTAGCATACTTCATCAACATGACAACATAGACCATCGGAACAACAAGACAAAGAATTTCCCTCTGTGAGGCTGTCCTAGGACAAAAGCGACAAGTGCAACACTTAAGGTGGACTTAGGACAACCATGATGACACTTGTGCAAGAATGCTTAAAACTTTGTCTATGAGTGCGATAGATCTTTTCATAGATAGGAAAAATCGAATACACAAAGAACAACCTTCAAAATCACCAGAAAAGGACCACAAGCAAGGTTAAAAAATCAAACATGCCAAAAGATGATAGTTGACCAAACAAGAAAAGGGGTGAAAAGATTATAAGGTAGCTGATGAAATGAACTCAAGTGTTTGCAACCAGAAAACGAAAGACCAAGGAAGGCTACAAAATTTGAGTGCAAACCAAAATTTTAGAGGGTGTTTCAGCCACTACAACAGAAAATAAAGGAAAATAGGAGAAAAGCGAGATGAAGGGTCACAAATTTTCATAAGAGGAAAAGTGAAGGAAAATTAAGAAAAATGAAGAAAATAGAGGCCTCGGTGATAAAATGGCTTCTTAGGTTCAGTTCACAACTTTTGTCAGTTCATTTTTGGAGCTATCTCTATTCTCTCATACTTTTGCACACTTACAGAATTCTTGGAGCACTATATCTTTAGAGAAAGGAAAGCAAAGGAAGAAAAAGGACAAGAAAGGAAGGTTGGATCAAGCGACTTCAAAAGGAGGATTTTGCAAGTAACAGGTTGCATGTGTCACTTTCTAACTGATTTATGAATGCATGATACATGAACAATTTTATTTAGTTCATTTGTTGTCATTTGCATGGTTTTTGTTGGGTTTGACAGTGGTTTCAGCCTTGCCTTGCCATTTCCTAGATATCCATGGTGTGATGGGATTCTTTTCTTGGTTGAGCTATGGATTGTTGAAAGGATTTGGATTCGAGTGAGGAAGTCTTAGGAAAATTCCCAAGGGTTGGGAGTGGAGGTGGTTTAATCTCTGGGAATCTCTAAACAAGTGAGTGGAGATAGGAAAATTCCTCAAGCTAATGGTGAAGAAACTCTGAGGCATCCAAGCTTATTTTAGGATTTGTGATCCCTTTACCAATTTTGGTTGTATCACGGTAGTGTGATGGTGGAGGTGGTTTGATATCTGATAAGCCTGATTTTTTTATGTCTTGAGATCCCATAATCATTCTTAGAATATGGAATAGGGGTGATTAGCTAAAAGAAAGATTTGGTTCAACTTGATCTATGGTCAGGTGGTAAATGGAAGTCTCTGACTTGGAAATATTTTACATATATTAATAAGAGCTATTTTCCTATTGTAACCTATGAGAGCTTATACTTGTTATTGTGGCAATTTTATGGTTTTTCTATCATGGTCAATAATCTAGCTATATGATGGTTATAAGTACGTTTTTAATGTCCTCCAGTTATGACTTGTTCAGGATTTGATAAGTATTTGATGGTTAATTAATGCATGGGATAACAAGTCCTATTTAAGCTATTATGAGAGGAAATTAGACCTTGGTGATTCTCACATATGTTTCAGACTCCTATAATAATATATGCATTCATGACCTTTAACTCACATGTTCACCATATGTTTGACGAAATGATTGTCATGATTAGGCCTAGTTAGGTCAAGTTATTTTCAAGTTTTGTATGAATAACATTGTCAAAATATCATTTATCACTCTTAGTAGTTAAAGGTAGTTCTAGCCAGTGGTCTAGATGCTAGCCTGGAAAAGTGGCTCAGATCTCAAGACCGCACCCTTTGAACTAGCAATTTTGGGCTATAACTAAATGGAAGAAAGATTGTGCATCTAATTGGAGGGTCATCAACTGCAACCTTGTAGGATTGTACATGTGGTTTTGGGCTGAGGTTAGTGGAAAATCTATCCATCTCAGGGTTTGGTCACATGTGGTTTTTCTTTGGCCCTTTAGAATCTTGTAAGCCTTGAAGGATGTCTATAAGTTGTCAGTTGTTAGCCCCACTTCCATAACTGAAGATTGGAGGTCAAGTCATATCATAGTAAATCTTCATGTCATGTTTACCCTAGCAGGCTAATGAAATTGATTATATATGGGAGGGGGTGGTTATATATTGGTATAAAATCATGGTTAAAATACTTAGACTGAATGGGCTAGATGCATGTCATGATGAATGCATTGTCATGATTATGGTTATTGTGCATGAGGTCATTGTATGTAGTTAGTGTTATCATGCACAATGTCAACATGTTGATACGATTATGTACATGTATGTATCATTCTAATCCGAATTGATTTCTCAAATGAGATAACATCCCCTGAAATTCACTGAGGTAAGTTGATTATGTTTATATCTGGTTATTTGACATGGTATGTTTGCAAGAAGAAGAAGCTCAATGATGACTAATAGAATGGTGGATTATAATTCATGAGACTATCCTTATATATCATATTAGGAAACAAGAGATGAGTACTCTCCTAACATAGTAAACACCTTGAGAATTCTAAAGATAGAAATCATAAGTCGCAAGGTAGATAATGATAGAATCTTTCAATCATAGGAGAGACTTTCCAAGACACAAGAAAAGTAAGGAAAGGCCAATGCATACATCCTTCAGAGTTTTTCATATTTGTAGAGATAAGGAAAACCACAGATTAGTTATAGATAGGAGGACAAGAATGATGGGGCATATAGTATAAGGTCTCATGGAGGGAATAGGTCAGACAGGAATGCCAGAGTCAGAGATGGTAAATTCTTAGATACACCTGATAAGAGAGGTAGTGGTTATGGGTTTAATTGTAGTTATGGTTTAGACAGGTATTGATGAGCCTCATCATTATGTAACTATATGGACCTTAATACACATCCAAGCTTACTAAAATCAGCTCTTCTCATAATTCATTACATGTTTTAATTGTATTTTTCTTAATGAGATGAGTAAAAGTTAGATGTTATGTCGAGTGGTCTAATGTGCATTGATTGTAGGTTTTTGGGAGAAAATCATGGAAATTTTGCCTAATTAAGGTGCAAGAACTCGAATGTGACAAGAAGGAGAGATTATAGGAGATGGATCTTCCTCATTAAATCCTCACTCATTTGAATATCCCTCAATCAAATCACACTATCTCGGAGTTGCAAGCAGTCGAGTAATGGAGATCATTGGCAGCTGAGCTAGTGATAGTTAAGAACCATTTCATCTTGAGTTGGGAGCTAAGCCTCCCTAGATTTAAGGAATTTGTTGGAAACTTCAGTTGTATAAATAAGGAGGCCTAGAGCCTCATCAAGATTCAAATTTTTTATGTAAGAGCACTAAGAATTTTCAAGTTAAAGGATTGTGGCAAAACACTGTTTTGATATGATAATGAGAATGAACATTTTCTTGATCTAGAACTGAGTTGACTTAGAGGGTTGAAGCTCTTGGGTTAGGGCCCAACCATATTAGCAAAGGTACCTCTTATTTTACTTGTGTTCTTAGGTTATTTCATAGATTAATTGTTGGATTGATTTTGGCATTGTTTTATTGCAAGTAGTGGTGAATTTGATTAGTATGATTCCATCTATGCATAGCGTCAGTAGTAGATTTAGAGAGATAAAGGAATACCAAAAGGGTTGATAGCTGGTGGATCTGGCCTCACTCTTCCCTTCAGGAGCCATCGTTTGGGGAAAAACTCCTATTCAACCCCAAAAAAACAGAATTATGATTTCTTATGGAATTTAAGGTTTTTTGCTAATTAGGCCAACATCTTTTCAGTTTCCAAGAATAGGTTTCAGTTGTTATTTCTGATATTTCAAACTTTGTATTATATCTCATGGTGTTTCCGAATATTCTGCAAGTATTTCCATGCATGAGTTAGGCAACTAAATAATGGAATTCCGTTTTCTTATATTGATTGGGAATCTTTCTTGTTTGACATGATCCATAGGTAAATGCCAATGATGCGTGTATTACAGGAGTTTCAATAATGCAAGAAGATCTCATGTTAGCAGCCCTAGCCTAACCTCATCCATTCATGATCACCAAAAGCCCGCTAAGTCCATCAACCAATTTATCATTCCATAAGGACAACTTTCCATGTTTGTTGAGAAAATCCAACCATCTTACAAAGTTTGGATTGAGTACTGAGGAAATCCTAGCCACTCCCTTGCCTTATTTATCCAATCATTCACCTTCCCTAATCCCTATACCACCTTCCAAACCCCTCCTTATGCTTTCAGCCAGATCTTTTAGGAATACAGGACATCCTATAGGAGCATTAGGACTTCCTATAAGTTTATTAGGACATCTTGTAGGACGCCTTGTACTAGCTTGTTGTAAGGCTGATTTGTGAAAAATGCATCCGGAAGGTTAGTATAAGAACCCTACTTGCCTCCCAAGCCATCTAACCCTTCAAAACCATCTCTATCCCACCTTCCATACCAAAAAGAATATTTAGCATTCATATTTTCACGAAAAGGACAAAAAGGAAGAAGGGTATTGTGTTCATTCTTATGCACAACAGTAAAGTGTGCATGCCTAGGATAGTTAGGATTTCACACATGCTAGATTAGAAATATTCTGAAGCAAGATATCTTAGCAACTAGTTAGATGAGTGGTGTGTTTAAAGAATTTATTTCAGTCTTTCATTATTGCAGTAGACAATATTTCAATTCTCTCAATTAGGGTAAAATTCCCCTTTCTCCATTAGTAATCAAAATTCTTCTAAATCAATAGAAGGTTGGTTTGAGAAACCCTAGTGGTATATCACTAGCTCAATAGTGAAAAAGAGTGGACCCATTGCATCTACCTGTGTATATAACACTATCACCTCAAAGTTTGTATGAACCATGGGTTGATAAAGTAAAGTTGGTAGCCCCAGGAGTTGCAACATTCTTGTTGCGATACTGGTGCTCATCACTTTTTGGCGCCTTTGCTAGGGAGTTGTGTCAGTAGATGTGATTTCTGATTTCTTTCTTCCATTTCTTATTTCTTCCATTCTGCTATTAGCTTCATTGTTTTCGCAAAAGTAATTATAGGTTGGTTTTCTTTCCTCTCCATCCTACAAGTGAGATTTCATTTAGTAGTTAGTTTCCATTCAACTTGTCATTTCAATTCTGCAATTAGTCTTAAAATTTGAAAAAAAACAAAAACACTTCTTTAATGTGTAGGAATAGGGATAATTTAGGAAAATTTCTACCAAATACCCTCACCACTTCAAACAACCAACCTTCCCTCTTCTTCAGTGGTTGTGAATTGGAGGACCCCTTAGGTGAGAAACCAGAGATTGTTGAAGAGCCTACAGGGGGAGAAGAAGAAGGAGAACCCATTCCAACTGACCTAATGGCTGAAAATAGAAATGAAAGAGGAGATAGAGAAATAATTGAAGATAATTTTCCCATCACAGATACTAATGGGGATGCCAAGATGAAAAACATAAGCCCCTCTGCTCTTCCTCACTTCCATGGGCTGACCTTAGAAGATCTTGATACTTTCTTCTTTCAGTTCGCTATCATATGTAGAACTTATAATTACACCACTGAGGATTAGAAGTTGAAATTATTCCCATCCACACTCAAGGATGCAAATTTGCATTGGTTCATGGGTTTACCTGGGGATATCATCACCACCTGGGGTCAGATGTAGCAAGCCTTCAACAACAAGTATCAGGACTATTGTAGGTCCAAAGACACTAAAGAGGAAATTTTTAGAATGACCTTAGGGCACGATGAGTCTTTATAAGATTATGAGGAAAGATTCCAGCTTAGCTACAAAAGGGCTAGGTTCACACTTGATCCTAAATCACTGAAGCTAGTCCTACTTAGGGGGTCAGGGAAGATCTTCTGGATACCGTAAACCTACTAGTAGGAGGGAACATCTACCAGAAACCCTATAAATATATCAAGACCATCTTTAAGAACCATTCGAGGGTAGCTAGGAAAAAGGGTAGGGGTAGTCAACCAGTGGCCAGCTCATCCTCTTCGAACACATCTATAAAAGGTTAAATTGGAAATATGATGGAATATTTCAAGAGTGAAATGTTGCAAACCCTTTCCCTATAGATGGACACTATGCACATAAAGAGAAATTAGGAGGAAGCAGAGAGAGAATTAGCCATCTTCTACCCCATATGCACAAGGAGGCACCATAGGAATGAATGTCCATTAAAGTTTATAGAAATTTGCTCGGCCTGTGAAGGAAAACACTACAAAGACAAGCACCCTTCTCTACTTGGACTAAAAGTTATGTGTCAGGGCACTGAAAGGGTGATTTAATAGCTCTGCTACATAAATCAAAGGAGGCCTCATGGGTCTTGACCGTACCAGCATGGAATGCAAGGGTAATCCTATGCATATTACAACCCTAACCAAAACACATCCATTCCCTCTTGAGGGCCCCCTGCTCATCTCTTCTAGTCTACACCTTCTCCTTGGTATTTTGGACCTTAGTACCAATCCCAGCCAACCAACTAGCAATTTCATCCATATACTCCTCCACAACCTCAGTGGAATGCACCACTCTAGGGATGGAGCCCCCCATACAACAATGCTCCATATATATTGCCTTCACCTCCTACTCAACCACAGATTTTACACAATGCTCCACCTAAACAACCTTAGATGCCTGCCCAACCAAATCCAAACCCGAACAATAGACATGCGTAATAGGTCTACAGTGGAGAGACATCCTACTCTACTTATGCTTTGGAAATTCAGGAAATCAACCTGAGGTCTGGGAGAGTACTCCCAGAAAACCAACCCCCACCTTCACTGAGGGAGAGTGAGGAGGAAAGAGAGGAAAGTATGCCTAGAGTGAGTCCACCACCCTTTCCTAAAAGATTAACTCATCCAGTCTAGCCTACCCCAGAAGTGAATGAATTTATGGGTGAATTGGAAAATCTATGTGTCAAAATTCCACTTCTCCAAGCCATTAAGGATGTATCTATTTACAAAAAAATGATTCAACAAAAGTGTTTCAAACATCCAGGGAAGCAAAAAAGAGACACCCCTACCATTAATGTCATTGGAAAACTATTTGACTTAATGTTGGGGTAGGTAATTTTCCCAAAGTATTTAGACCCTGGAAGCCCTGTAGTAGATGTACACATCAATGGCACCAATGTCCCACACACCTTGATTGATATTGGGGCTGCCATTAATGTAATGGCTAAGGAGACCATGCTCAAGTTGAATCTCCAGGGTTCATTAAGAAAGACCACAACATTCTTGCAACTTGCATACTAATCCACAATAGCCCCCGAGCGGATTATCGAGGATGTGATGGTCTCCATTGACTCTTGGGAGTACCCTACAGACTTCCTAGTTCTCTAGCCTAAGGCAAAGCTTAATGGTTATCCTCTCATACTTAGGAGGCCTTGGTTAACCATTGTTGATGCCTACATCAACTGCAAGGCTGGAAACATGACTATCTAAAATGGGCATCTATCCAAGGAGTTGGTCTTGTACCCTCCTGCTCATCCATCTTTAGAACATGATTTACCTTTATTGCTAGTGTTGGATACCTATACCAATAGGTGTCATATTTCATGATTGGAAAATTCAAATGCCAAATATGCTCTGCTTTGCTGATACAAAGATCACATATTTCTAAGGCAAGGCAAGGTGTGTACATGCTTTCATGTTTATTAAATTTTGATGGATGGTCCAACAGTCTAATCTGGATCATGCCATATTTCAATTTTCTGTTGTAGAATAGAGAAAGAAGTCTGTCCAAACTGTTTAATCTTGGCAGACCAATAGTTAGGCAGAGAAGCTAAGGTTCCCAACTGCTTAATCTGGGGCCTTGGAAGCAATAAGGGTAGTACTAAATAGGCAATAAAAAGAAAAAGCCAATGGAAAAGAAAAGGCACATAAGGGTCTGCAAGTCCAAGTGCACCCTCCAAGAAGAAACAAAAAATGCTAGGCAAGTAGATGGGTAGGTAGATGGGGTTGCAGAAGTGGTGTTCCTTTCAAACTGAATCTTGTTGGTCAATACAAGGAAATCAAGACAATGGAGCATGTCTAACTTCCCTTTTTTCCTTATTTATCACTCATTACTAACATCCCTTCACTAGTTGTGGTTATGAAAGAATTCAAGGTTTTATGTTGGTCCTTGTTTCCTTTAAGAGCCACATTTCTTGTGCAAAATTCTTTTCATTTTGATCTACTCCCTAAATTAAGTTGTTTTCAAATAAACTTAGTGATATCACTCCTCATTCACCTTCTCCCTCCATATTAACCTTTAACTTCTATTATCTAACTCCCTATGTTACCCTTTCCCTACTATTATAACACCATGGTGTATAAACCCCAAACATTCTATAAATATCCCCCTTTGGCATTATAGCCATATGTTCACTACTAGGGAATCAAATTGACATCTAGTCAGTTTGAGAACCCAAGCCTAACCTCGTTTCCTCCTTCAGAACTCATCTACCTAGTCAACCCTTCATTTTGCCTAAAAAACCTTGGAAAAACCCTTTTGCACCCTTAGACCCGCTCAAAAGGCAAAAATACCTTGAAAACCCACTTTTCCGCTTTATCCTAAGTTCAGGATTTATGCGCGTTTGATACAAAAATACCTTGAAAACCCACTTTTCCGCTTTATCCTAAGTTTGGGATTTATGCGCGTTTGATATAAAAATACCTTGAAAACCCACTTTTCCGCTTTATCCTAAGTTCGGGATTTATGCGTGTTTGATACAAAAATACATTGAAAAAACCATTGTTTTTGCATTTATCCAAAGTTTTGAGGTGCGTGCGATTTTGCAAAGAAATTTCATGAAAAAACCCATTTTTCCTAAGTTTTTGTGACTAGCGCGCCTTTATAAAAATACAGTAGAAAACCATGCAATTCGCGAATAATTCTAAGGGTCCCGCCAGGCACAAATCTCGTGAAAAATAATTATTTATTGCCCGCCCGACGCTGTATCATCCGCACAATTCATCGGCCCGTCGACCGTCCGATCGGGCGCTTTTCATCCGACGGTTGACGTGGATATCGAACCGGCCCCAACGTCCGAAAGTTATTGTCCGATATCTGTAAGAGGCTGACGTTAGGCTTCGGCCATGCGTCGCCCCCACAGTGTATCAGAGCCCCCTCTGACAGATTCCCTTCCGTATCAAAAGCGGTGCGATATGATACCGCTGTGGTTTCCGGTTTTTCGCCAATCCGCCTGCCAGCGTCATCGCTGCGTCCGCGCGCCCCATCCACCATTGCTCCACTTTTCCGCCACCTCACCACCCCCGTGGACCACTCATAAGACGCCACGTCACCTGATGACGTCATGCTGACGTCATTCGACCCTGACCCACTCGATGACGTCATGCTGACGTCATTCGACCCTAACCCAATTGATGACATCATGCTGACGTCATCCGAAAAAGGCGCGAATGTCCCAAAAATCCATATTTTTGCCAATTTTTCGCGTTTTTTGCACTTTTTGCAAAAGCTGTTGTTGCGCCTTCTGCATGCATTTTACGTCCAAAATTGCACCAACCTGCTCAAATCGACCTAGAGACCTTCGGCGCACCTACCCACCTGTATTTCTGACCCAGACCGTCGAGTTTATCAGGTATTTATCCCTGCAAACCTTCTCTGAGCCTGGTTTTGTCTGCAATAGCTGAGAACTCACATAAGATACTGAAAAACTCATAATTCACCGGCAAAATTCCCTGCACCCAGTTACCATTGAAAATTGAACGGTCGAAATTCACTAGCTGAGCCTATTTAAACAAAACTTTCATTGAAACCTGCATTCTGTTTGCGCAGTCGTGAACAGGAAAACCAAAACTTACACCTAATTATTGAGAAAGGTCTGTAAAGACAAGTATTCGCCTTCTCAAGTGACTGTGTGCAGTATTTCAATTGTTGCAAGTTTACCCTATCATCCTCTGTTTCTCAATTCACCTCTTTGTCCAAGCAATACTTTATCTGTTACTCAGCCTAGCAACATCAGTTTACATACAAAACAGAGTTCTTAAGTAACCATGGAGACTCCAGTAGTACCTGTGGCCCTCAATGTTGCCCCTTTGAACGCCCCTCAGAGAGAATTGGAGTGGCAGGATTTAGCAGACTTAGATTATCAAATCTCAGAAGACTCCCTAACACACAGCAAGTTCCACCTCCACCTGCTTAATGAATTAAAGGCCAAGCATGTAGATGGAACAGATATATTGGGCATTTGGGATTCCTTCCTCCCAGTCTTCAAGCTTCCTCAGGTCAACCAATTCCCTGACCTAATTCACCTATGTGCTGTATGTTATGATCCCAATCAGAGAGCTGTGCTTGACCCTTCAGGCTCAGTTGTATTCTACATCACCCCTGAGGCCATCAGAGAGATGCTGCAATTCAAGACTGAGAAGAAATTGGTTCCCCTGTCTTTGTTGGATCTGATAAACCAAGGAGCTAGAATGTCGACAGATGCTCAGATCACAAAGCTGAACCAATTGTTTATTAACTCTGATACTGTGCAATACCCTCCTATTTTTACTGGTTACCTCAACCAATTGGGCGTAGACCTTGCAGATATGATCAGTTCCATCCTGGGTTATAAATCAGTTGAGTATATTGATGAAACTGTACTAGTAATGATGCTCATGTTTTCCCCTGGCAAAGCTCCAATCTGTTATGACTATGCCACCTACATATCAGACAAGATGCATGAGCAGTTTATGAACATGTCAAGAGAGAAGGTGTTCAGATACACCTCCTACATCTACCACTTAATTTTATACTATCAGCATGAGAAATTCTCCTTCATTGTCAAAAGAGTGGATGCACAAGGTAATCCAAGGTCTGTAGTGTACTGGAGCTCAGTTTTTCACTGCAGAGCCTATTCTCCATAGACTTACTATGAGTTTATAGACCTCTTCATCCACCCAGCCATGTCTCTGTTCCTGAGCTTGCCTCCTCCAAGACTGACAAATGAGATGTAGAGAATCCTTCAGTTGTCCAAAGTGTATAGCATTGGGGATTGGTATTTTTACCAAAACTACACCGTTATCAGAATATATGGTTGTGAGTTACCCCCATACAGACTGCCCAAGTATGTGCCCATGAGACTATTTTCCCTTGAATACTTCAGGCAATTTGGGAATGCTGATATGATACACTTCTCAGGAAAAGGCAAGAAGGCACACCTGAAAGTAAAAAACCAATTGGGCCACCTTGTTTTGAACAAAAGGGAGGAAGGCTGGAAAGAAGTTGACAGAAAGCTAGAATGCCTTGGCCTAAACACCAGTTTCCTCTGGAAACCTTATGACCCCAATCACTCCATATCGTTAAGAAGGGTCAAATATAGGCTCTCTAGTTATGACCATGTAAGGTTGCCTCACATTGAACAATATGCAAATGAATCAAAATGGAAAAGAGGCACACTAGAGGAACCTATTACACAAGAAGAACTGAATGAGAGAGCAAGAAGAAATCTTCTTAAAATGGTTGACTTGGAACTTCCTGCACAGGTATTCTCTCTGCCAAAGCCTCAAGTAGGAGCAGCTGCCTCATCCTCCACAGAACATCAGGAGGCAGTCAAAACTACAAATCAAGCTCCCATCAAAGGCAAGGAAAAAGAGATGGAGCAAGAACAGGTACAGCAAGCACAGGTTCAACAACAACAACAGGTTCATCAGCCAGAAAAGGAGCAGCCATGGCAAAAAGAACAAATAGCAGAGGCCCCAATGGTCACAGAGCAGCAGCCAGTACGAATAGTGCCTCAAAGGCAAGAATCAAGAATTGATACTTCAGTCCTCCAAACCCCACAAAGAGAGGACATAAGCAGGAAAAGGGACAGAGAGACTCCCCTTACTACCTCAACAACTCAAGGGGAGAAGAGGTAAAGGTTGAACCCTTTTTCGGAAGAAGAAATGCCAATAGGGCAAACTTCGGGTGTGGGCCTGCTCAGCATGGAGGCCTCAGCAAGTTCCTTCCAGCAGGAAAAAGAGAGGGCAGCAGGAGGAGAAGTTAGCTCCTCAAGCCAATAGAGGGAAGGTGAAAATAGCATCAAGCAGCAGTTCAAGGATATCAAAAAGAGAAATGAACCCATAAGGCTGCAATTGTATAATCATTTATTGAAAATGGCTCCCACTAACCAGCGAAGACTCATGTCTGCTTATGATGCACATGAGGGCAAAATGATAATGAGCCATTTCACACCAGCCGTGCAGCAACCACAATCTGCTGCGGATTATATCAGGACCAACATTGAGGTCCTGGCCAAGGACATCCACCCAATGGATCAGATCGAATTACACAAACAAACGGGTGAGATGGTGTATGCCTCCTTGGCAGACAAGACATTAGTGAACTACAGGCTACAAAATAGCCTAAATAATACCACTGCACAACTTGAGTTGGAAAGGGCATCCTCTCAAGCAAAGGACAACAAGATCAAAGATTTAGAGGACATCATAATAGATCTTGGGCATGATCCTAAGGATGTCAAAGCAGTGTAGGAGATTCTGAAGCTAAGGGATGCTGATATGGCAGCACTAAGGAAAATGATAAAAATCCCAGCAACTCTTCATCCCCAAACTGAAGAGATTGCCCAGCTTAGACAAGACAAGGATGCAGCAGCTATGCTGGTAACATTATACAAAGAGCTCACCCAGACACAAGAGAAGCTGGAGGAATCAGAGGCTGCCCTTCAGGCAGCATTGCAGCAAAAGGAGGCAGGACAAACTTCACAACCTCCTCCAGAAACAATTAATCTGGAGAAATCTCCTCAAACCACTGCCCCTCCCAGTCAGCAGACACAACAAGCTGCACCCTCCACCTCAGCACCAACAGAAGAGCAGGCTGAAAGCCTTGACATGCAGAAGCTGAGTAATGAGATTCAAGCCTTGGAGGCCCAAATGTCAGAGTTGAATCAGGCCAAAGAAACTCTGGCTAAGATCAATGAGAAATATGATAAATCCAAGCAAAATGTGGCTGAGAGAGAAAGAGAGGTAAAGGCTCTCAAAAGAGAATAAATGAGCTAGAAAAGGAGCCTCACAATTGGACAAGTAAAATAACTGAGCTCAAAAATCCTATGGGCAAATATTGGCCAGTCCATCATAGACACATGGGAATACATTGAGGCCATTCAAGAACAAATGGGGCTCATTGGAAAAACCACACAGGGAAAACCAAAGGGCAGGGGCATCTCAGCAGCATGCCTGAGGTTGCCACTAGAATGATAAATGTGCTTAACTATAGGACAAGCTCCCAGCTGATCAAAATGGGAATTGCCAATAGGACTGAGACCATTTCAATGGTCAAAAGGGTCCTGACACTAAGAAACCTGGTACAAACCTTAGAAAGAAGCCAGGATATGCAGGCAGATATCAATAAATTCCAGGACAAGTTCATGGCATTACAAAACAGAGGCCTTCCTAACTTGATGGAGCCCTCAGGAAGGCTACTTTCACATGAAAAATATGCCAAGAGGGTCAGCACTTTTGCTGCTAATCAGATTGTAGAAATAACCAGCACATTAGCAGAAGTAGGGCCAGCATCAGGACAGACCCTTTTCAACAGGGTGGAGAGCTTATTCTTCATTATGAATGAAATTACTCACTTGTTTGATGAGCCTCCCAATTTTTATAAGTACACAGAGGCAGATGAGACCATGGGGTCAATTTTGAGGCATCAATTGCCAACACAGGAAGTCTGGAATAGTTAAATACAATTACTGCTAAACCAAAGCCAGTAATTATGTTTTTTCCTTTTTTGAAATATTTAAATTTTCATACATAGGAAAATAAGGATATATCAGCAGGTATGCAGAAAGAGGCTGAGCCAACTCAGCACAACTATTCGGCCACCACAACAGCACTGGCAGTCACAGGTGACAGGGCCGAAAAGCTACAGGAGGACAGAGCTGCACAAACACGTCACTCAGCAGTTATAACAAAGCATTCAACCGACTCAGTGAGCTCCAAAGGTCGAAATCTTCTGACACGAGTAAAGAGCATTTATGTTGTATTAAAGGTTGTAATAACTTCTTATCTACTATTTATGTATGAGTTAATGAAGATATTTTATTTCTCAAATGACTCAATGCCTGAGATATTTTGTATGAAACACTTCTATATATTCCCCCTCGCATGAGATAGCAGGGGTTGGACGTTGGATGTCGGATATTGTTCATATCTATTCTATTGTTCTTTACTGTAAACTCTCAGAGAAGTAATACAAATGATGATGGAATTTCCAAAGCTCTGTGTTGCTTGATGTTTTCTGGTGTTTAGCTGAAAGTTGCAGGATTCCTGCGTATTTCATGGCACAATA
>APFE030315243.1:0-11443 GCA_000404065.3 Pinus taeda
CCAAATGATGAGAGAAGAGCCTAGCATTAATATTGTGGCATGAACCGATATTTCCACTGGAGAAGATAAAAGAAAGTAACCAGAGGCTAAAGGATGGGTATGCAAGGTTCCTGAGAAGGAAGTTGGACTTGATCCAATTCGCACCAAGGAAACCTTTATGGAAGCTAAAAAGAGCTTCTCCAAATCCTCTACCTCTAGAAGTTAGAAGAAGTTTGGCAAAAACAATGGTGTGTAGGACATAGATCCTTCATTGTTAGCAACCTTTCTAAAGACTTGCATGAAGATTTTATGGCATAGAAACATGGTATAAGGGCTCCAAGAGCTGATTGATAATTGTACAAGTAAGATTATGAGTCCTCCAGAACAATGTACAGTACAAAAAATAGGCAAAAGCAAGAACCAAACAAGTCATGAGATGTGACTAACTGCACAAATTGGAGAGTACGAAATGGATCAGGTGATTCCTGATCTAGGGTTTGATGTAAATTTTCTACCAAAACAAAATTGGGAAAGAATGGGAAGACCTCCGCTGCACTTGTTTCCTATCCAACTACGCATGGGAAATCAGCAAAAGATCATTCCTATGGGACACCTGTATGAGGTCATGGTAGATATTGAAGGAGAGAGTGCCCTAGTTGACTTTGAAGTGATCGAGATAGTGGATGTTAGTAACCCTTACCCTACAAAACTAGGCATTGATTGGGCCTTTAATATGGATGTGATTATTAAACTTAAGAATTGCAGAATGTCATTCGAAAGAAAGGAGCTCTGAGTCATTGTTTCATTGGATCCAAATGAATGTGCATGATATACGGAACTAGTCTATGATTATTAAGAAGAGGAAGATATGGATTAGATCTATAAGATCATTGTGTGTGATCAGGACTGAATCAATCCTACAATAGATGGACGGATCACTTGGGATAGGGATAACTCTTGCACTTTAGGTTTCAATGAGGAGCTCGAGCATTGGTAGAACAAATTACATGAAGTATATTTGTTGTGCTACAATATGTTGACGAAATCTCTTCATTGCATATCCATTGAGGTACGAAATCTGCCTTATTATGATGGTTTAGACATGTTAACTTGCTTTTGGATAAGTTTGAGGGGGATGTTCCAGAAGAGCATCTGTTCCAAGTGCTAGATTTGGCACTGTGTGCTACGCTTACCCGTTGATGGGGTATGCATAAGGACAACTTTGCTGATTGGAACGAGTAAAAATGAAGGATGAAGTTGAGTTTTGGATACGCCAATACCCATATGACATAGAAATACACTGAGAAGGACGATCTACACGAACATTGGGTGCGGTGGACTAAAGCTTGGGGAGAGGAACCTCAACCTTAATGGGCTCAAATCTTTTGTCACACTTTAGATACCATCGCATTGAACTGGTACCTGGAAATTGAGTTGTGACATGGGATAGGTAAATGGGATATCCTAAAGGAAATTTTCATGTTAAATTTCAACTTTGAAGATGGATTTGAATGTATTTATGAGGTGCTCCAGGAAATAAAAGTTGTGGTCTAGAAAATACCTGAGGAACTGATAAAATGGGTTCAACCAGACTGGAATACATAGTTGTGCGATGTGCCGGAATGTTATAATGTCACCGTATAAGAAGGCAACAATGACCCTAGAAATATCAATATTCATGAGTCTGAAGGACAGCACGAGGTTGAGGAATCCAAATTAGCAATCCCTTATATATCATAGCCTTTAAAGACTAAATAGGTAAATAGTAGATCAGACGTGCAACCAAAGTTTTCTAAGATAGGAAACTATTGGGATGAGGATACAGTTGATAAGTTCATGGAACTATTGCACGAATACCAAGATTTGTTTCCCACTAAGTTCTTGGATTTGAAAGTGATAGTAGGGGATTTGGGAGTTATGAATATTACTCTGAAGCCAAACATGAAGCCTATAAAATAGATGCCCTACCGATTAAATCCCAAATATAAGCAAAAGGTGCGTAAGGCGTTGGATAAAATGTTGGAGTTTGGGATCGTTGAACTTGTGGAGAAATCAGACTGGGTGAGTCCCATGGTAGTCTAGGAAAAGAAGCAACAGGATGAAATCTGGATATGTGTAGATCTGAGAAGTTAAATGATGCGTGCATCCATGACCCATTTCCAACGCCATTTACAGATGAAGTATTGGAGAATGTTGGAGGATAGGAAGCCTACTCATTTTCTAATGGGTTCTCGAGATACCATTAGATTAAGATCGCACCAAAGGATCACAGAAAGACCACCTTCACCATTGAATGGGTTGTTTTCAATACATGGTAATGTTGTTTGGACTGAAGAATGCGCCTGCGATATTTTCAAGAGTAGTAATTGCAGTGTTTAGGGAATTTATCCACAAGTTATTAGAAGTCTACTTTAATGATTGGATCATATTTGGATTGGTAAAGGCCATTCTGCTAATTTTCATCTTATGTTGGATACCTGTCAAAGACATCATATTTCCCTTAATCTAAAAAAGTGCATCTTTTGCGTATCCTATGGAATATTGCTGGGTCATGTGGTTTGCAAGCAGGGTTTGATGGTAGACACTACCAAGATATTTTTTATTGTTAATTTGAAGGGCCCGAAGAATGTAAAACAGCTACGTGCAATGTTGGGCCATATAGGATATTATAGAAGGTTTATTAAGGCATACGTGCAAATAATTGCACCAATGGAGAGATTGTTGAAGAATTTGTTGGGATGATGATTGAAAAAGAAGTTTAGACATTTTGAAGGATAAAATGGTAAACTCACCCATTCTGTTGTTACCAAACTAGAAAAAGGAGTTTCATGTTCATGTGTATGCATCTTGTATTGCTCTAGGTGCGGTACTGACCCAACCAGGTGAAAACGATATTGACCATCCTATAGCATTTGCAAGTAGTAAATTATCAAAGGCAGAGAAAAGCTAATCGACTACAGAGCACAAAGGATTTACAACAGTGTACACGCTATAGAAATTTTGGCACTATATGTTAGGTGCACATTTTAAAATGTATACAAACCATTTTTCTCTAAAATATTTAGTCAATAAGTCAGTGTTGGTGGGGGGAGATTTGCAGACCATTGTCACTATTCTAGGAGTATGATTTTGAGCTGACTGTGAAGCCCAGACACTTGAATGTGGGTCCTGATCACCTATCCCGAATTGAGACTAGTGATGAGCCTACAAGTTTGGAATAAGGGTTACCTGATGCACAACTTTTTGTTGTTCGTGTCACAGATGATCACTCTGTCGATATAATCCAGATTTTGTCTATATGAACAAGTAAGGCTACAGAGGATACCATCACGTAGACAACAACAACATAAAAACAGAAGGAATCATAGAAGGCTTCCACCCCGGAGAAATTTTTGTAGCAGAAAGAGGCTACTAGTAGAGAAAAGGAAGCGACTAACAAAGATCGAGCAGCTTAGGAAACAAAAATGTCACAAGCCACCATTGACATTGAGTCTGATACACAACACACACTAGAACAGTAAGGGACAGAAGAGGGAGGGTGTGCAGAGTTGGAGACCACCTTCATGGTAAGGAAACGAATATAGCATACATCTATAGGGCCATGGAAGAAACAAAAGTTTGATAGATCCACCCACGTCACCCCGTTAGTCCATAGTGAAGGGGCCTTGGATAAGATTGGAGATATGGTCTTGGATACCACGTCTAAATTATGGATTCATTTTAAAGACCAATACCAACAGACATTGGGAAAGGTTCAAAATGATTTGTGTGAGCTGTAGATCTAGACAGGCAGGTTACAAGCGAGCATAGGTCGAGTGAGCGAGATACAAGTGATACTGCATCAAGTGAGTGCAACAGTTTTGGACACAAACAAAACCTTGGATCTCCATGTCATTCAGTTACTTGATGGAGCCCTGTGCTCTGAAAGAAAAGAGGCCAACGCCTATTTATTGTAGATCAATATTCTAGGCCTAAACCTCGCGACACTCCCTATCCAAACCCTGTATGAGATGCACCAAGGTGTAAGTGATGAGATGTGGGTTAGGGAGTAGCATGCACTACTGGTTATTAGTGAAGTAAAAGTGAAAAACAACCATATCTTTTAAGAAAAGCCACAGGCATTGAAGGAGAAAGAAGAAATCATTGTGCGCAGCTAGAAATTAGAAGTAGTGATTACATAGGCTTGTAATGAGTTGGCAAAACTTAACATTTCAATTGAAATAGCTTCTATAGAAAAGATCGAAAAGCTGGACACAACAATAAAATATTCCAAGGATGAAATCAGCTGAGTCTGGTTTGAACTACAGCTACATATATTAGAGCTGCAATTGCAGTTGCAATCTACAACTCCCCTAGAGGTTTGAGAGTAGTGCGAAGCTGTTATCAAAGAGGGAATGGCCACATTAGAAGAAGTAGTTAACGGTTTCACCTTTCAATTCGAGCAAGCCATGGAGGTATGGAAATCATTGCAGGAAGACCCCAGTCTCCAGAATGTTGACATTGACTTCAGAGAAAAATAGAGGTAGCTCGATGAGATTGAATCAACTGTGTGACCATTGGCACTAGTGCAACGATTCACGAGATTGTAGGAAGGAAAACAACTCTAGAATTAAATTGATGAGCTGCACTGCAAAAAATAAATTATCACCACATGAACTCAAACTTGGACAGAGGAGGCTAGCCAACTCACTCTATTAGTCCAAAGCAAACTTAAGGGCATGTAGCAAACTCACATGACCATGGACCTTGCATTAGAAGGCCTAACTACAGAAAAATTGGTTGAAGAAGTGCAGCAGGCTGCTACGCAGGGAACAACTGATCTATAGGTTTTGAAGTTGGAGTTTCGCAAACTCTAAGTATAAATTGAAGTTCTAGCTGAGTGACTCGAGGACGAGTCATGAAATTGTGTTGGGTTCTTGTTGCGTTAGGGTCCCTAGGGTCAAATTTTGATATTTACATTTTGTATAACGTAAAGTCTCTACGATTTGTGGAAGCTGAGCATGAAGATAATAAGAGTAAAAGGGGCTCTAGTCCCTTAGTTTGTTGGGAGATAAAAAGTTTTGAGACCCGCCCATGGTCTGCAGACCATGGTATTGTAAAAGAAAAGGATATAAATAGAAGAGTCATAGCGAGTCTAGAGAAGAAACTAAGATTAGAAGATAATTTTTTGGGAAAGTAAGCTAAGGTAGGAAAGTTTTCTTCATGTACTTAGGCAAAGGGGAAGGCTCCTGCAGCAGAGTGTGCAAATACCTTAGTAAGTATACAAGATGAGTGCACAGGTCCCTGCAGTTGAGTGTGCAGGGAAGAAGAGTTTGTACTTTGAAATAATACATCTAATAAAGATAGTTATGATCCATAATTTGTGCATCCACGTATCTTTATTTACTTCTGCAATTTCTATGTTTCCTCTCTATATTTGGAATTATATGAAGAAATTTTTATCTAATGCGCAAAATCAATATATTAGTATAATTTATACATGTTAAGACCTTTTTATGACCTTCGCAAAGGTATAATTGTTGTTTATGAGAATTGTTGTAATTATCTATTCCTTAAAGGTTAGGGTTCACAAAGACAGATGTAAGCCCTAGAAGCCATAGGAACCCATAACACAAACCTTTGGATGCAGAAACTTGGTTTTGCCATCCCCCAATACTACTTCAGGTAAGACTACAGCCTATGCTATGCGGGTTGTTTCTGAAAGGGACAATAATTTAGGGTTTTGTTGGTTGTCACTGTTAAATTTGGACCTCGGTCACTGTTGAGGGATTTTATCCCCTAGGGCTTTTGGGTGGAACCCTAGCAGACTGAAAGTTGTCTAAACAAAGAAACATGCATACACACAGCCATTATGCTAGTAAAAGCTAATTCTAAAGAAAGAAGGACGTACCTCAGGTCCTACGTTCGAGTAGTTCCTCAAGGGTCCAAGCCCTTCTTCACGTCCCTTTCGCTCCTTTGCCCTACAAAACCAACAATTCCAAAGAATGAAACAGTATATGGACAAAGATTTATACAAAAATCATCTTTACGTTATACAAGAAGGAAGTTAGTTATGAACTTTTAAACATCCATTCATACATGAAATTCAAACATGAACATCATAAACATAAATAAGAAGCATATCGGGAATCAAGACGTGTTTCTTTATTATAGACAAATAGAAAGTACAAAAAGAGTAATATCACCTGAGAAACCTTTGCAGGCTCCAACCACAGCCTCCTTTTGGATCTGTCCCACCTCAAGCCTCTAGCATATCTCCTTCCAAGAATCACTCCATGATGCCATAACTAAGGGATGAACATCAAATCACAAGGAAACAAGGGTTTCCTGTACAAATGGGGGAAGTGCAGAAGGCACAAGGATCTTCAGACCTGGTCAAGGGAAAATGTCAGTATAATAACCTTTCTCTCTCTTCTCTCCTCTCCTAGGCCTTCCCTTTGATGCCTTTTTATACCAATCCCAAAGTAGTTTTTTTGTTAGGAATTGGTTGGGAATAGTTGAGGCCACGGGCACTAACAGCTGATCAGCAGGTAAAACCCGCGATCTCCGCCTGAAAATAAGGAGTTTTTTATTTTTTAAAGTGTTTTAATACATATACGCGGGTTGGGTATATATGGACCCGCATATACACGCGTTTAACTTAGGGCAATGTCGCATACAGGGAATAAAACACTGTTTTTTAGATTTTAGACCAGGTCTAGAAGGAGGGGTTGCCCTAGGCCATGAGTGCAGCATCACAAAACATAATAGTGAGATTTGGAGCTATAACATATGCCCCCTAATATATGAGGTCAGAAGGGGTACATGATGGCCGAAATATATTAAGCAAGTACATGGAAAGGAAATCTGCCAAAAGTCGAGGAGTACTTCACCAGAATTTAGCCTGCCAAGCCACAAAAGAAGATCAGAAAGAAACACCGTCTAAGGCGGGCATACCCATGCTCAGAGAAAGAAAAGCATGTTCGCATATCAAGTACAAGCAGATCCACTAAGTATACAAGTATAAAGGACTGGAAAATACATAATGGATCATCTAATAATGATCGAACAAGTACATGTCTGAATATCACATATAAAATTGTCAATGATGCTGAAAGATACAACGGATCATTGATATCAAAGACTGATCCCAAAAGGTACCAACTGAACATGATGGAAAAGGATGGTACTACACTGCAAACTTAGGTGCCAGCATATAGAATTTCGCCATGAATGACTGCAACATATAAAGTGGAGTGGTATCAACTAGCAGCAACAGGAGCAACTGTCAAGTGAACCAATGAATGCTGATACAGCCTGAGGTCTTCACCAACCACCGTGGTGCATTTCTACATCATGGGAATAAATGATCTGAAGTCGACCATGTGAGAAATCGTTTGATTACCGGTCATTGATGTATACTGTTAAAAAACGCGAGACTACTCGCTGATAATGATAATGAGCGTCAAGGTACCCATTACAAACTAACAAGTGCGAATAAATGAGCTGGAGTCGAACACCTATAAGAATCTATCGATTAGGAAACAATGGTGGTTTCCCACTATCGATAGCGAAGGATCTGCCACTAATGACTGCAAACCCGAACGTACTGCCAAATGGACTCTAGATCTTTGCCCCAGAGAAATGAGTCGGAGTCGATAGGGAAAGATCAGCTAGAAGGAAGGCATTAAGGCATCCTTCATCCATCTAGCGCGAGTGTAACCCGTAGGCCAATAATGTGGAAGGAATCGGACGAAAAACGATGTAGTAACCAAACCGAAGTACGTTTCCGGCGTACACAAGATGTAGCCAGCGTACGGGAGAAACCCTCTGAACCAACCAATAATGAAAGCTGACACAGAGGCAAGGTATCCACCAATAGGGTCAAATGGAAACCAAGGTACTGCACGAATCCCAATGTGTGATAATGTAAGTTGACGTCGAACACAATGGAAACGACTCAGTCAAAGACCCATGATACTGATCAATGTTGAGCACAAGGTAACCTATCAATAATGAAAATAGGGCCAGGGTGCAGCTCTAGGCCTGTCCTCAGAGCAAGATGTCATCATCGATAAGGATAAGACCCACCAGCAAGAAGTCAATGGGGACCTTCTCAAACCGGCACGAGTAAAGGGCCAATATAACTGATGTTTTGATAGACATGACACTGACAACTGAGATGGCCGACTGAAAAATGAGTCAAGAGACACCGCAGAGAGGCTGACTCAGGCTAACTTCCCTTGAACAAAAGCACGACTCAATGTGACTATGGCAGCATATGATGAATATATATAAGTTTGTTGTGCAGGAGGCACGAACGAACCCTCCATATGATTGGAAGAGATAACCAATGTACTGCACGAATCCCAATGTGTGATAATGTAAGCTGACATCGAACACAAGGGAAACCACTCAGTCAAAGACCCATGATACTGATCAATGTTGAGCACAAGGTAGCCTATCAATAATGAAAATAGGGCCAGGGTGCAGCTCTAGGCCTGTCCTCAGAGCAAGATGTCGTTGTCGATAAGGACAAGACCCGCCAGCAAGAAGCCAATGGGGACCTTCTCAAACCGAAACGAGTAAAGGACCAATATAACTGATGTGTTGATAGACATGACACTGACAACCGAGATGGCCGACTGAAAAATGAGTCAAGAGACACCGCAGAGAGGCCGACTCAGGATAACTTCCCTTCAACAAAAGCACGACTCAATGTGACTATGGCATCATATGATGAATCTGTATAAGTTTGTTGTGCAGGAGGCACGAACAAACCCTCCATATGATTGGAAGAGATAACCAATCGGGGGAGAACTGACTCAATAACAAGGTTAAGGCTTACCTAAGTCAAACTAAATCCCACCCAAGCGGAGGAGACTTTCTTTTGAGTTCTTTGTTCAAGGGCGACACGACTGACTCTAGCTGCCAATAATAAATGGAAATACTATCCCATTCCCACTCTTTTTGGAATATTTAATTTTTTTGTCTTTTTATGTTAAGCTCGAAAAAGAATAAAAGAATGCCATGGTATAGTGGAAAGAACGAGTGTCAATGAAATAGATGATCTAGTTCCTAGGAGTGGAACATTCCTATGCTCAATGTAGGGAGGAAAAAACAGGTCAGTGACACTCAAAGGTGTGTTCCTTCCACGGGTCAAAGGTATGCAAGGTTGATTTTGCAGATGTCATGTCAAAAGTTGGATTAAACATGCCAGCTCTAGGCCAAGAGGTGCAAATGGTCAACATGCAATGCAGTAGTACAACTCAACAGAAAGGAGCCTCTAGGGTATAAGGCCAGAACAAAGCGAAGAAGCTAAGAGGAATGAGTCTTCAACGCATAAGTCATGGCGAGACTACAGACGACGCCCGAGCCTACTCAAATTGAAGCAACATGGGTAACAAATGTCAGTGAGGTGCTAACTACAATGCCCATGTAAAGGATGGCTCTACCATCGTGTCATGATTTTAAAAATCAGCGAGTGAAGATGGCTTACGAACCATAACACGATGGGGTCGACCCTATGGCAGATGTATCCGCAGATGGAGGCTAGTATGCATAAAGCAATGGAAAAATGATGTCCCTAACCTATATGCCATTGAAAAAATGATACTTGCAATGACGGGTCAGCAGTCATGGAACCGTCTCGAAAAAGTCGAAAATGTCGAAAATGTCCTGAAAAGAAAACCAATCTCGACACTCCAAGCTCCCAAGTTAAAAGTCACATGAAACCAAACAAAATGAAATTTTAAAAAAATTTTGCATTTTCAAAACTTATAAAAGTATTTTGGACTCACCATTGTTACCGTTTGAGTTGGAGAGCAAATATTTGGAGCAAAAGGAGCAAATTTCTCGTGCGTCAAATTCGACCGTTCAAATTCTTCAACATCTTCCAGGTAACCCTTACACTTAGCTTGCAATTCATTGTGATTAGTTTTAAGATTTTCCATTGATGTTTCACCGTTCAACTATTGATCAAAATTTCACCGCGGCATATACGTGGGTTGATAATATGAAACCTACGTAGACGCGGGCCCTATACGCGACTATATATACAGTAACTCGTGTATACACCGTGAGCTAATTTAAATGAAAACTAACGGTTGAAACCCAATTTTTTTCTTAGGATGTCGATCACATGGCGTGAAAGGGAACATGCAGCGATTGATAATGAAGTTATGAATGATCCTCAAGCCTTGGATGCTTTATGAGGATGCGGCTTGCTCAAATTCTTCAAACTGCCGAACATGAAAGCCAATGTGCGACTGCTTGAAATGCTCATTGACTATTGGAATGTCAATGAGGAATCCTTCATGATTGATCAGATGCCACTCAGAGTGGAAGTGGAGGACATATATTTTATCATGGGCCTTTCCCGAAGGGGAGAGGTAGTACAGTCCCGGGGCAGGACACGAAGTAGCCTCACCATAGAGGACTATGTACAGATATAGTGTCCAGGACATCCCAAGAAAGTTGGGAGCCAGATCTCCATTGCACACATGGAGAGTTTATCACTAAGGATCATCCTTTTCACCATAGCTCGAGTGGATGGATCATCCTCACTGCATCAGGCATCATGGCTGAACATGAGCGTGGCAGTGAATTGTCTCACTACAGTGTTTGACTGGTGTACTCCTCTTTTGGCCAGCATGAAGAGCCATCTCACTTCCGTTAAGAGGGGACAGACCAAAAACTTCGGCTACGGGACTATCCTGTGCACCTTCTTCTTCGAGAGGATTCCCACACTCTGCCCCAGGGTAGCAGTTTCTATCAGCACCCCACGCGATCCGCGCATGGGTCGGTGGGCTGATCTGATGAAACGTCTGGGGGGTGGGGAGGTTCCTAGGATTGCATTCGATCATGATTTCTTCACCTGGTGGGATTAGCAGATCATCGTCGTAGACGACTACCCCTATGCTGGGCTGGACTTCCGAGGAGATCCTGACCTAGCATTACCGCCAGATGCAGCGTGGGGCGAGATCGATAAGAATTTTTCATTTTATGATTTTTTTGTTTTTGGATTTTTCAAATATAATGATGCATTTTGAAAAATATTTTTGATGAGATTCAAATGACTAATATGATGATCATGATCCAGACACTGGGCCAGTATGACCAGATGAACTCCCACAACATAGACGATGTGGCCGAGGAGCCGAAGAGGTGGCTGCTAAGACGGAACGAACTCTACACAACGTCCAGCGACACCTAACTAGACTGAGCTGCCGAGTACTGATGGCTGCTATAGAGGACCTTCCGGAGGATATGCAGCATCATGTGGTTGGCATGCCACGTGAGTGCGTTCGCACTTTTCGGCGTGTAGGCAACGCGATAGTTAACTACTTGGCCGCTCATCTTGAGCCGGGGCATTAGATATGCCAGATATGATTATGGGAATTTGAGTCCCAATTTTGTATATTTTTTTGATGACATATGTACCGAGATAGTTTTATGATGATATATATATATATATATATATATA
>APFE030315247.1:5623-22734 GCA_000404065.3 Pinus taeda
TTTTTTTTTTTTTTTTTTTTTTTTTTTTTTTTAAATTTTGTCATAGAAAGTCCTATGAGACACCCTTTGAATCAATAACTCAAAGTAACTCCTATGATACAACCTTTGAATCAATAATTCAAAGTATAGAACAATGGGTTAAAATCTACTTTCTTCCATACAACCATAATAAAAAGGGACATGATAGGATTGTATGAGCTTAGTTTTAGTTTTACTGTCCACTATTCTTTTGAACTAAGTCAGTACTTCCTATCATGTGGCTACGATGGTAAGAATGTACCTGGAGAGTGAAACTCCCTTAAGATAATCCATTTTTATAGTATCATCAATATTGGTCTCTCTTACACTCTTCCCAATGTTCTTTCAAAATATACAGATGGGATTTCTGATCATATCCTATAATATGACCATCAAGAAAGCATCTTGCCGGAGGAATGTGGTTGCATTAAATTTAAAAATGTACTACTCTCTTTTTGGCTATAACAATGCCATAGTGAATGGTGAATAAATAGATTACATGAAATTCCATTGCCACATTGTAGCCTCTGAAGAAATTGGGTTCCATCGTATGAAATCCAAACATCTTCTTTTGACTCCCAATATGTTAAACCATCTTCGACTTCTACTACAATATCCTCTGAATCAACCCCTAGTTGATGTGTTTGAACCAACAACAGGTGAAGTTGCAGCATAGGCATCAGATTCACATCCCGAGGAACTCCCAGAATCAAAGTTATTGGAAGAAGACCTTAAATTACTACTCAAGCTACTAGAGTTGCTAGATCTGGTTGCATAAACACCATCCTTCTTAACCTAAAATACGGTTTGGTTTGTTGCTAGCATGCGATCTATTTCAACCTATTTCTCACCTTGTTCTCCCTTTTTATTTTTCATTGGTAGCTCTCTTCCAATCATCAGATGCTTATTTCTGGTTGAACCATGTTCATTGGCTTTTTTAGCCTGATCAGCAAGTAACACTTTTTTCTTATTCTTGGTCAATAATTTCTTGTATTTGGTGAAAAATCTATCAAGTTTCCAAAGACTCTCAGTGTCGAAAATGTCAATGTTAACCTCTATTTCTTCATCATGTTGGCATAGAGATGGGTTCCTCTTCTTTATGATCTAAACTATAAGTTCTAATCTCTCTTGAGGTAAATTTTGAAGGTTTATACTTATCTTATGCTTTTCTTCATAAGTCATATCACGTTTATGGGGATCTTTGGCCTTAGGTGTTTTGGCAGTTGGGGTTCTACTAGCATGGTGATTTGTGAATTTGGTTTTTTGGGGAGGTGGCCCTCCAGCAGGTTCTGATTTCTTTAAATTCTTCTTTGAGTCTTGGAAAGGCAATTTCTTAGCACTATTGCTTGCCCCAAGTCACTACCCACTTCCAAACCTCATCTTACCATCAAGGTGTTCTTCATATATAGGCTTCTAGTGCTTCTAAAATAATTGTAGCAATTGCTCAATCGTTGTATGAAATTCATGCCCTTTTGGGCTATAAGTCATGGAATTAGAGAATGTCATTTTCACCTATTCGACAAATGATGCAAGTGAGTTATATAGGTTTTTCTCCAGCTTGGAATTTACACTACCAAGGTCCAATGGACTTTTTATTATTGTATGATAATCATGAAGTCCTAGCGCCTATGCATCAATTGGTAAGTTAAGCACCCAACCATACTTGTGTTTCATCAGCTTTGTAATCGACAAGTTGCATTATTTGAAGACCTCATTCACATATTTTTGTGGCATGAACTCTTTTCCTTCCTGCATTGTTTCTTTAGAAAATACTTTAGATCATCAAATCTTTTTGTTACCATTATAATTATATTTCTTACCCTATGTAGGTGGGTATTTATCTTTTCCAAAATCAAACTCTGAATTGTAGTAATACTAGTTGGCCTTTGATGTGTGCTTCCCCTTCCCCCATGCCACTCACAACTTGATTGTTTTCCATGATATAAATTGTTAACTGACGAGTAGGATTAAAATCTCATTAATTTTTCTTAGGTTTGATCGCTCCACCAGATGCCACTTCAGATGTGACCTCCTTGCCACTCTTGTTCCTCTTATCATTTCCATAGAACTAAGAGGCATTGTAACTATTGTTTACTTCTATAGAAACATAACAACCCCTCAAATACAATTCTCTACCTTCAAGTCTCTTGAATGTGCCCCTAACTTGTTCTAATTCTTTTGTCAAATTCTCATGAAGTTCCCATACCTTCTGCTTGGAGCACCCCTCCAACTTAAAAAGTAACATGAGTATTTATATTATGTAATCCTCCAAAAACAGGCATGCTAATAGTTTCATTAGGAGGATGATCTTGATTTACAGTCATTTACTTCCTACTAAGGCTCAACAATCCCTCGTATGTTGCTCTATATTCTCCATTATCGACAATCAAATTTCCCATGTTATCATTCTAATTAGGGGAATTTTGACGTCTAAAATGGAGCTCCTAAGGAAATTATAAAATAATAGTGGAAATAATAAAATAATATTATATTACAACATCAAATTTTAGAGGGAAAAAAGAAAAAACTATTTTTTTAACTCATATGTAAGCGATGAATTGATTTCATTTGTATTTGATGTCGAGGGTACTGGTATTTAAGTCTCCAAGGTTTGAGAGCCCAGGGGTTTTCTTATTTTCTTTTATCAATTCCTCAGTTTTTTTTAACACTTTCTGTGTGCTTATTTTTGTAAAGTTTGGTTTATAGAACCCTTGAAGTCTCTTATCTGAGTTGGTGTTTTGGGATATTTTTCTAGCTATCTATGGACCCAGTCAATCTCTACAAAGATTTTATTCAATATCACTTACAAGTTAGTATAATTTTCGACCTTTATCACTATGCACAAAATATTTGATTCTATGCATTAATATCCTTTGGAATATTCGGAATTCTTTAAACTCTAGTGGCATATCCATTTTCTCTTATAAACTATATGGTGTTCAAGGAAAGTTTACATTGAAAATACCAATCAGAAAATCTATAATCAGTCCTCCAGATTAGTGCATACTAGAGACAGTATGCACACACAACCTGTATCTATCTACATTCTCTAGAAAAGTCGTGGTTTCTTTCACAAATATTGTTGGAAATATTAATCCCAACCACCATGTTAAACACCCTAACAATAACCATACTTGTCAGAAATATTTTTGCAGGTTGTGTCTTTGTTTCAAGATGGAAGGTCTGAACCTAGAACAGAAGTACCACACGAACCATTATGAAACACAATAAATAATTTAAGGCATTTAATGTATTTTGGTAAATATATATGGGCAAGCATTCATTCTGCGACTATCACCCACACTCCACAAACACCTACGTGATTCTGATCACACTCAACAACAATAATGTATTAATTATTTTCTTTGTCATGCATTAATGTAAAAAAATTGTATGTTGAGATGAAGAAGCATGTAAAAGTAATTTTATGCAAGAAAAAGAGTAAGATTGAAAGAGAGTGAGATTCTCTGAGGAGAAAATGGTGAAATAATTTTGGTGGGCACGTGAAAACAACAGTTAATGTAATTGTGTGTTATTCCACGTGAAGTGAAAATCTCTGAAAATCTTGTTTTTACTTGGTGAATGAGCTGCAGTCTCATATGAATCTATTTTTCAAGAATTAGAAGTTAATCCTAAGTTTTATTGTTGCTCCAAGATTACTCTGTTTTACTGTGTCTTTTTGTCGTGAGTGAACACTGTGTTTTTTTTAAATTCTTTGTAATAGCTGTGCGAAATCAATTTCGCGAAACCTCTGCCTCTTCGCGCAAAAAAATTTCAACATGGTATCAGAGCGAGTTAAACTCTGTTAGTGTAAAAACAAGTGTTTTTACTAATAGTTAAAATTGTTTTGAGGGCAGATTGTTTTTAGCATATTTACCAGCAGGTAGAAAGTTTTTTTTTCTTCACTCAGAAATGGAAACATCAAGCACAAGCTTGATTAATCCTCAGATACCTAACTTTAATGGGAAAAATTATGATTATTAGGCTATTACAATGAAGGCCCAACTTTCTTCTCAAGACATTTGGGATTTGGTGGAGAATGGTTTCTAAGAACCAATAGATGCAGTAGAATACAACGCCTTATCTCAACCAGAAAGAGATTTTTGAAGGGACAATAGGAAGAAAGATTCAAAATCTCTATTCTATATTTTCCAAGTAGTTCATGAAAGTATTTTCCCAAGGGTTACAGCAGCAATGAAGTCCAAGCAAGCATGGGACACCCTCCAGATAGCCTACCAAGGCATGGCAAAAGTCAAGACAACAAAGCTGCAAATGTTGAGAAGAGACTTTGAAACACTTTGTATGAAAGAGTTTGAGAATGTAGACTCATTTTTTAAACATGTAATTGGGTTGGTTACTCAAATTAGGTCTCATGGTGAGACACTTGAGGAAAGACAAATAGTTGAGAAAGTTTTGAGAATTTTGCAAGCAAGGTTTGATGCCATTATTGTGGCCATAGAAGAGACAAAGCATATCTCACAGTTCTTTATGGATGAGCTAAATGCATCATTGGTTTCTCATGAAACTAGACTAAATAGAGCAACAAAATCCTCATTCGAGCATGCCTTCACAACACAAGTATCATTTTGTCAAGGTCGAGGCAGAGAAAGATCATATGCTAGAGGAAGAGGAAGAAGCCCACATAGAGGTGGAAGAAGCAGCCCTTTAAGCTCAAGTGGAAGAGGCAACAATAAAAATCCAAGTTAAGGCCCAAGCCAAAATCAAGCACAAGGTCAAAGGTACGATAAATCTCAAGCTCAATGTCATTATTGTAAGAAGTATGATCATTATGCAAATGAATGTAGAAATAAGCAATATGACATTAGTAACAAACCAAGTGTAAATTTCACAAAAGAAAATCAGAACCATGATAGCATGTTTTTAGCCTGTAATGTAGCACAAGAAAAACAAAGTGATATATGGTATCTAGATTCAAGGTGTAGCAACCACATGTCAAGAAACATAGAAATGTTTTCCAATCTAGATGACAGTGTAAAATCTGAAGTGACATTAGGGAATGATAGCAAAGTCTCTGTCATGGGAAAAGGTAGAGTTAATATCCTAACAAAGAAGGGGGAGAAGAATTACATCTCAAATGTTTACTTTGTCCCCGGTCTAAAGCATAACCTCATAAACATTGGACAGCTCATGCAAAAGGGCTACAAATGTCTTCTTCAAAAATGATGTGTGCACAATTTTGGATAGGCCTCCAAGGAGACAGTTAATTGCAAAGGTTCAGATGACAAACAATAGAATGTTTCCCCTAAAATTAAAAACAGATTTGTAGAAAGATGGTGCACAAGCACAACTCTCAATGAAATCACAAGAGAATGGAAGAAAAGAGGTAGCTACCACACAAGTAAAATTTCAAACAGAGGTAAAAGATGAAAACTGGTTATGGCATTTGAGATTTGGTCATCTCAACTTTGGAGGTTTGAATTTGCTGCATAGAAAAACCGGACAGCCTATGTGAAGGATGTATCTTGGGCAAGTAACATAGAGAAACATTTCCAGCAGGAAATTCAGTAAGGGCAAAGGCACCTTTGGATATTGTCAACTCAGATTTATGTGGACCAATGCGGACACCATCAATTGGTTGCAGCCACTATGTATTGACCTTCATAGATGACTACACAAGGAAGACATGGATCTATCTTCTAAAATAGAAAAGTGAAGTGTCTAAGTGCTTTCTCCAATACAAAGCTCTTATTGAGAAGCAAAGTGGACACTACATAAAAGTCCTTAGGACTGACATAGGTGGAGAATACATCTCAAATGATTTCCTTCGTTTTTGTAAGGAGCATGGAATTCACAAGATATTTACAACAAGGTATACACCTGAACAAAATGGTGTGGAAGAAAGGAAGAATATCACCATTATGGAAATGGCAAGGACTACGATGAAGGCAAAGGATTTTCCAAATGATTATTGGGTTGAAGTTGTTGCTTGTGCAGCACATATCTTGAATAGATGTCCAACCAAAAGCGTCCAAAACATAGTTCCTGAAGAGGCATGGAGTGGAAGAAAGCATAGTATCACCCACATGAGATTTTTTTGGATGTGTGGCATATGCACATGTCCAGGATGAGTTGAGGAAGAAGTTGAACAACAAGGGGGAGAAATGTATATTTTTTGGATACAGTGATAAATCCAAGGCATACAAACTCTACAATCCATTAACCAAGAATGTCATAATCAATAGACATGTGCAGTTTATAGAAGAGGAAGCATGGGATGGAAGTTTATAAAAGACAGTCAATGTCAAAGCATGTATACCACATGAGGACAAAGAAGAATTAACAACATCAAGTAATTCTTCAACAATGACTCCTTCTACTCCTACTCAAGTGCAACAAAGCAAGCAGCAAGTAACACCATCAACAAATAATAGGATAGCTTCCCGCAGCCAAACAAGTGCTTCTTAAAGCACACTGCAAAGCACAAAACCAAGTGACATATCAAGCCCATCTTCAACAAGCACAAGAAGACCAAAATTCAGAAATTTAAATGAAATTTATGAGAAATAAGAAGTTGATAGCAGCGTTGGTCTGAATTCCTTATTTGCATTATTTTTTCATGTAGATGACCCAATCCATTTTGAAGATGCAGTTGTTAGCGCTCAAATCTACCTTAGGCTGAAATAAGGTAAAACTCAAGGCTACATCAAACCACGCTCAGCCTCGTAGCTAGCCCTACAAGGACAGGAGAGGGCTCTCTCCGGGTCAATCTCGGCAAAAGGTAATCAATGAGGCTCAAGATGATGAAATTGATAATTAATTTTAGGCTAGGTATGAAGTACAAGGAGTTTGAAATTGATTTTTTGGAGTTTTGTTGAATCTAAGGGAAAGGCAATTTTGGGTGCGGGGATGAGACACAGTTTTTGTAGAGGTCTACTTGGGGCAAGGTAGGCGATTGTCTTGATGCTTTTAAAGAGAGTGAATGGCTAGATCTGACTGGTGAGAAGTTAAGGAGAGCAAGAAACTTTCAAGGATTCTCCATAAACAGAGGAAAACATGGAAAATCTAACAAACTTAAAGGCAGAGCATAACAAATTATGGATTCTACCTTAACACTTCATTTGTTCAATTGCAGAAGATAAGAGAAGGTAAATGATACACATAAAAAACTTACAAATACTGAAAGAAGCACACCATCAACACATAAATCCACATGAATCCCAAACAGTGCTGCAAAACCCTGGTCTTTGCTTTGCCAAAAATGCAGAGAAAATATGTACAATAGAGTGTCAAGCTTTTCCCAAGAGTCCAACCCTGAAAATGACTTAGAAAATACATAATATAGGTAAGCCAACCAATTCCCTTGCCTCAGGGGTCAAGCTCATCATCCTAGGAGCTATTTCAACCAACTCTAAACAAAGCACTACAATCTAGGTAGTCAAAGCAACTTGCCTCTATAAGGTAGGAAACCAATTCGTTCATTAAATTTTCACTCTTTGGTGAATGAATCTTCTATAACAAGTAACTAAGTGTCAAAATTACATCATGTTTAATCAATTACATCAAGAGGAGTCAAAAGTTACATCACAAATCAAAATTGGTCAAACTGGCTGCATTCCTAAGCTGAAAGATGAAAAATTGGCCAAAAAGCCCTATGCGCCGCGCGCCTGAGCCCTCTGATCCGCACGCCTTTCAACCTGCTTTTGGGGCACTTCCCGACATCCACATCAAGCTCACAATAGCTGGTTAGAAATCCCTAGATGTTTGCTATCTAGCCCAAGTGGAATTTTTTAATTTGGAGCTCATTTTCCCCCTCAAAATGTCATTCTCTCGGAAGTACTTCCTGCTGGTGCAAAAGGTGGCAGAAAGGTGATTTTCATGGTGTTTTTGAGCCTTTTGATCACCCAGAACTTGATGAAATGCTTTGGCAATAGCTGAGCATGCATAATTTACCATGACAAACCCAAAAATGTAAAGTTTTCCTCCAGCAAGTGTCCCAATCTTAAGCACGCACGTCGACGCGCTACACGTTGAGCCAAAAAACCCGTTTTTAGGACAAAATTTTCAAAATGACAAAAATTTCTCCAAATTTTATCAAATTCGGAGTGAATACCCTCCATCATGTATTGTGCCCCACCAATGAAGCCTCGGCCAAAATTTGGAGTGGATCGGGATTTTTTTGCCGTTTTAGTGCTTTGCTCAATCGCCTCTTTAGAATCTTCATTTTTGCTTTGCAGACATGCATACGAGCCCAATAATGAGTTTTCATATGACGAAGCATGTCTTTGTCTCTGTTTTCCTTTGCCAACAATTTCTCCAGATGAGTGTTCACATGGATGAGCATAGACTCTCGATCAATCAGTGTCATATCATTGGGTCTCTTTCGGGCCAATTCTCGATCCTCACGGATTTTGCGCTGCTCCAAGTAGTTTATCACCCACTTAGCCATCTGCAATTTCTTTTGCAGCAAGTCATTCTCAGCCTTTTGCTCCCGGATGATCTCCTTTATCTCCGAGCTAGGAGAGCTCGCATCAACATCAATGATAGTGAAATCCGTGTCCCGGGCTCCTAAAGGACCCTCATCATGCATAAGCCTCTTGCCCCTGTCCTGAATCTGTACCTATGTTGAAGAAGAAGGCGAGATCCCTTCCACATGATGTGGAGATAATACTCGCTCTGCTGATGGAGTCAACGAGACCCCTTCCACCCCGGGTGGAGATAGTACTCATCGTGTAGATGCAAATAAGGCCCTGTGGCCTTGCTGGTATGTCACATACGGTGGAGCACTTATATGCTCAGTCTCAAGAATGTCTGGCTGATGTGAAGGCGCTCCCTCATCATGAACTATCTCGGGAAGCGGTTGTGGCACTGAGAAGAAGTCACGGGAGATGAAATCCTCCCAAGTAATGCCCTGCTGTGTCAACTAATGTATCACTATGATTTTGATAAGCGCGTAATGATATATGCTTCTATGCTGCTGTGCTGGGGTCTTCCTTTGTACTAAAGTCACCATCCTCTCTATGTTGCGACACATGAAGTACAGAATGTTCATCATACGTACCCTCGTAAAATGCATCAACAAACGGACATGGTACGCATAGAGACGCGAGAATCTACCCTCTCAACTGAAATACCGAATGATGAGTTTCATCAATAGTGCAAACTCATCCCTCAGGAATCTGAAAGGAAAAATTGTGCTCAAGTGTCTCATATACCCAGGTTTGATGTATGGCTCATAGTAGAATTTGTCTAATTGCTGGCGTTTGCTGCATTCCTCTCCTACATTTGGTATCCCGGTGGCCTGAGCAATAGTCTCTGATGACAAGGTAAAATTTACTCCGGCGAGGTTTACATGGCCATCATGTAAATGTAGAACAAACAAACGAACTAGTTCACGATGATGCTGGGTTTGTGAGATCATCTCACAGTATTGGAAACATGATCGACGCTGAAAACAATCCATTGCAAGTGGGCAAGCCTACAATTGAGCCAAAGAAGTAGGCTCCTCCCTGACATGCTGACCACCTTTGCCACTTTTGTGATACCTCCGTGGCACATTAACCTCCGGTGTAGAATCATTGTCATACTCCTGCTCATAGACTGAATCCGTCTCTGACATGACTTTGAAAACAAGATAGCCAGAATATATATGCTGATATATAAAACTGTGTGTACAATTGAATGCAAACTACTCTTTGCTCTAACAATTTTGTGACCAAGGGGAAACAAATGCACAAGGGAATATTAGGAAAGGGAAAACATTAAGGAATTAGGGACTTTGGAAATAAAATGTAATTAGGGAAGGAAGGGGAAATGTAAATATTGGATTTGGGGTTTTGGGATATTAGGTAGGATTAATGCTTTTTTAATAGAGGTGGAGGAATAGGATTTCAAGGATTGAAGTGTAGGATTAATGAGGGAATTAATGGGGAAGTATGATGGGTGAATTTGGGAATGAGGGACAAAGGGAAATGGGAAAAAATAGAACCTTGGTTACACACTATTTTCAAACCCTACAACACTTTTTATATTGACAAAAAGAGGGCTTTCCAACTTGGATCTCCACGGAAAACATTCATGAACCCATCACATTCACCATTAAAAACCAAGCAAAGGTAATGGAGGCGAGCCTACCTGACAATTTTATGTGAAGAGGAGGCTGTTTGATGAGCTTTCAAACTAGTTTCGGGCTCCAAATTGTGAGCGCCCTGCGCTTGTAAATTAACACTGGTGCTTTCTGCCCAATGCGTCGCGCGCCTGAAAATTGCTCCGACCTCCACTCAAACTCACAAATTTGCCTTGGAACGATCTTCTCCACTCTTGGCATGTACAATTATTTGACCATTCAAGAGAAATTTGTCTTCAAAACCCTAGGAGATGGAAATGAACCTTGCCTAGGCGCAATTGAGGCATGAACAAGGTGTAAAATGACCCAATGGAACTTGACATGATGATAACAACCTTCTGAATGATGATAGACTCAGCTGAATGGTGACATGGACCGACATTTGGGCAACTTTTAAAGGAGTGAAAGCAAACACTAGACCTAATGCCCAGTGACGAAATTTTGCTTGAAGACTCACTGAAATGACAAAATTTGATTTTGACACCTTAAAATCACTTGTAAGAGCATGTTTGATCACTAGAGGAAGGCTGCAAAGACTGACACTAACAACAGTCAAAGAAGAAAAATGGGTTGCGGCAATGAAGGAAAAAATAGAAGTAATAGAAAGGAATGACACATGGGAATTAGTGAGTCTTCCAAAAGGAAAACATGTCATTGAAGTGAAGTGGGTTGATAAGACCAAAAGAAACATTGAGGAAAAGATTGAAAGGCATAAATAAAGGCTAGTTGTCAAAGGATACAAGCAGCAACATGGAAGAGATTACGTGGAGACGTTCACGCCAGTCATGAGGATGGAGACAGTGCGCGTATTTGTGTCAATTTTCATGCAACATAAATGGAAAGTGTATCAAATCGACGTAAAATCAGTGTTCTTGAATGAAGTGCTTAAAGAAGAAGTGTATGTTGCACAACTGCCTGGTTGTGAGGTTGAAGGCCAAGAAGACAAAGTGTATCGGTTGAGGAAAGCTCTTTATGGGCTTAAGCAAGCACCGTGCGCATGGTACAGTAGGATAGATGCCTACTTGTTGGACAATGGTTTCGACAAATGTGATGGCGAACCCACTCTCTACATCAAAGAGAGCAAAGGTAAGATTCTCATTGTCGTCTTATATGTAGATGATTTGATTTTTACAGGCAATGATGATTTCCTCATCGCGGATTTCAAACAAGTCATGAAGAGTGAATTTGAAATGATTGACTTGGGACTATTAAGATATTTTTTAGGCATAGAAGTGAAGCAAATAGAAAATTGCATTTTTATCTCTTAAGCAAAGTATGTGGCAAACATTTTGGAGAGGTTTAAAATGTAGAACAGTAAGACCACACCAACTACAACTGTCATGGGGTTGAAGTTGAGAAAAGAAGATTGCAGCAGCAATGTCAATCCGACATTATACAAAATCATGATAGGCAGCTTGATGTATTTGACCACCACTAGGCCGAATATAATGTATGCAGTAATTTTGGTGTCGAGGTTTATGGAGACACCCAAGGAGACACATTGGCAAGCAGCGAAAAGGATTTTAAGGTATGATAATGGGACAAAACATTATGGAATTTTGTACACGACAACAAGTGATTTCAGACTAGTTGGTTACACTAACAGTGATTGGGCTGGAAGTGTCGATGACAGAAAGAGCATGTCAGGATATGTTTTTCATTTGGGTTCCAGAGCCATTTCATGCACCTCCAAGAAGTAGCCAATAATGTCACTGTCAATAGCAAAAGCTGAATATGTCGCAGCAAAAGTAGAAGTGTGTCAGGCAGTTTGGATGAGAAGGATGTTGAGGGATCTTCATCGTGACCAAGGCGGAATGGCAACTATTTTCTGCGAGAACACCTCAACAATTGCATTGTTAAAGAATTTTGTCTTTCACAAGAGGACCAAGCATATTGATGCTAAATAGAATTTTATTAAAGAGTTTATTAATAATGATGAAATTGTGTTGCAGCACTGTAGGTCACAGGCTGAGTTTGTTGATATCTTCACAAAACCATTGGCACGTGAAGGTTTTGTTTATCTCAGAAACTGTTCGGGAATTGTCAATGGCGGCAATTGTGATTAAGGGGGAGTGTTGGAAATATTAATCCCAACCACCGCGTTACACACCCTAACAACAGCCATACTTGTCAGAAGTATTTTTGCAGGTTGCGTTTCTGTTTCAAGATGGAAGGTCTAAAGCCATAACAAAAGTACCATGCAAACCATTCTGAAACACAACAAAGAATTTAATGCATTTAATGTATTTTGGTAAATAGATATGGGCAAGCATTCATTCTGCGACTATCTCCCACACTCCACAAACACTTCTGCGATTCTGATCACACTGAACAACAACAATGTATATTTGCTATGTCATGCATTAAATTATGTAAAAAAATTGTATGTTGAAATAAAGAAGCATGTAAAAGTCATTTTTTTGCAAGAAAAAGAGTAAGAGTGAAAGAGAGCGAGAGTCTTTGAGGAGAAAATGGTGGAGCAAATTTTGGTGGGCGCGTGAAAACAACAGTTACTATGTTTTACTGGTGTTATAATCTTGTTTTTACTTGGTGAATGAGCTGCAGTCTCATATGAATGTATTTTTTATGAATTAGAAGTTAATCCTAAGTTTTATTGTTGCTCCAAGCTTACTTTATTTTACTGTGTGCTTTTTGCCATGAGTGAATACTGTGTTTTTTTTAAGTCTCTGTAATAGCAATTGTCCCAAATCTAACTGCCCAAAATCAAACTGCTTGAAATTAGCTTCGCCAAAATCACACCCCTCTACATCTCTGAGTAAAAAAATTTCAACAAATATGAGTGTCAACCTCATCATATCATATTACTTGGAGTGATCAATTCCAAGGCTATATCCAATGTCTTCCTCCATATATCCATATTCAGACTCGAAAGTGCCCATTGCACATCCATGATCATATCCACCATAACATCCCTGTGTGAAACCTTAAGCTCTTGTAACTGGTCCAACACAATGAGCTTTACATTGTCATGATATTACTTGGGGTGATCCATTCCAAGGCTATATCCAACGTGTTCCTCCATATATGCATATTCAGACTCGAAAGTGCCCATAGCAGATCCATGATCATATCCACCCTAACATCCCTGTGTGAAACCTTAAGCTCTTCTAACTGACCCAACACAATGAGCTTCACATTGTTGTTACTCTACGGCAACACTACATTAGGTATTCCTTATATCCTGGATTATCGTCGGGGATGAAGAAAGACTCACCAAAGTTGTCGCGCACTAGTATATGACTGTGGTCGAAGACGAATTCAATAACAAAATTATGATCTTGATGTATGTCCCCTTCTCCATAGAGTTCGACTTGCAGATCTTTAGGATTAGATCAAGAAAAACCATCTACAGCCAATCCCCCTATTTCGGAACGGTGTCGAGGTTTTGAATAAGGTGACCCATCGCAGAAAATCCCCCTATTTTAGAACGACATCGAGGTTTTGAATAAGGTAATCGATCGCATGCTCCTGAGCGCAAGTGAAAAGCATCAAGAACGAATTTCTTTTGGCAGACAAATCCTGCTCGGTCGCGAGGGCCTTTTCTGTCATCTCTGGTGCATCGACGAGTAGTTGTTCTCCCTGTGGCAACTTGTATATAGCCATCACCACCAAAATAACATTTTGTCTAATGTATAGATAAAAATGCTCTAGATTAGCCCAATCATAAGGTACCAAGGGCTTTGCATATGTAGATTGCAAATCCCTTTATCTTTGCCAAGAAATTTGATGGGGTTTTTAAGAAAAAATGGATCTGGTCATGGAAAGACTAGAAGCGGGCTTTGCTAAACTTAACCAAGAAATATTTTGATTAACTCTCGATAGGGACGGCAATAAATCGACTATGGATATCCATTTGTAAGAGGATGCCAATTTGCAAGAGATTAATGATGCAAGAGAAGGTCGATTTGCAAGAGATCAGGGAAGCGACTTTTGTCCAACTTTTTTCGACGTGTCAAATTTGGATTGGATCGAAGACGATGAAAATGAAAACTTATGATTGGTTAGGGTGAACAGTGACGGAACACCCGAACCCCTCATAGATAAAATGCCTATCTACGTAATTAACGTTGTTGGCCATCACTCAACTAGCCAAAGCTAACCAATAAATTGAAAAAGAAAAACAAACATTAACATTATCAACATACAATTTTTACATGAGTAAAACTATATTTTTAGATCATAATTTCATTTGGTGATACTTTTCTTAATAAACTCTATTTCAGATCACTTAACTAGCCAAAACTATCCAATAAATTTAAAATAAAAACAAACCAACAAACATTAAAATTATTAACATACATTTTTGACATAAGTAAAACTATATTTTTAGATCATAGTTTTATTTGGTGATACTTTTCTTAATAAACTCTATTTTATTTTTTTGAAATTTCAAAATTTCCCAGAAAAAAACCAATCATAACATTTAGAAATGAAAAAAATATTTGTAAAAGAAAATTCTGCCTCTATTCAATGGCACTTTTCACATGACTTTCTATCTTAATGTTCTTATACCATCGGAATCTTAGAAATTCAATCACGGTAATGAGTCAATTAGCAAATTCAAATTTCCTAATATAACTTTGAACCTTAAACAATCCCAAACTTAGAAATTGGAAAACAATACGCCAAACAAGGTAGAACAGTGGATTGGAACTGAAAAGTTATGTTTAAGATTAAGCAATTTTGTATGTTTTAGTTTCTTGTTCCATCCAAACTTAAATTTTAAAAACTAATAAAGCTATCCAATTAGGTTTCTATATAAATTTCATAAATTATTTTCAGGGTAAAAAAAATAAAAATCAAATATCTAAAAATTATTAAATAATTATATAGAAATATATTACATTGTTTTTTCATATCCGTATAGTCATCATGAGATATACATTTATTTTATTTGAAAATCAATTATACATTTAAACTGAAAATTAACATTGCAAGTCTACTAACCTAGAATAATGAAACCCAACTCAACCAAAAAAAAAATCTCTTACAAAATTTTATAAAAACAACTTTTACTTTAAACATACTAAACCTTTTTAGATGAGTAAATGTTTATGGTGCTTGAGACTGAGCTTGAGTGGTTGTACTCCAAATATTTTTTCTTCAAATATTATCTAATAGTTTTCAACTTGGACAACTCTATGAGACAAAGAGTAATAAGATACGAAATCTTACACTATATATTCATACTATTTACTATATATTCATACTATTTTTGTTACAGTGGGAAAATTTATCATAAAATAATAACAAACAAATAGACTAGTATATAAACACTATTGTGCAAAGTATACTAAGTTTTGTTATTCATTTTAAAATGATTGTTGTAATGGCCTATTTGGGTGGGAGGTACATCTCCTATAAAATTTAATGTAACTACCCCACTCTACCTCACTTAACAAAGAAAAGTGAATTTAGTTAAATGTGTTAGATTGTAGGAGCTCAGTTGTAATTTTTCTCAATAAAGATAGCTAACTTATTTAAGCTTTTCCAATACTTATGACCATTTATATATTTGAAGTATGTAATTTTAATTGTTTTATAAAAATTATTCAAAACTTTTGAAATAAAAGTCATTAATTTATTATCTTTCTTACTTTAAGATACTATTCACCTCTAATTTTTATATATTATATATTATATATTATAATATATACATATACACACTTTAACAAAGAGCATGCCTTCGATGAGTGCTTAAACTGGGGAGCATTCTCTTCAATTTTGTCCATCATGCTATCAACCCCATTTATGAGAAGATTGATACTTGTCTCTCTGCCTAAGTCAAAAAATATGACTGAATGACTCATAGGACCGCCATAGTAAGTTTTTGATAGATATCTTGAGCTACTTGCACCCACAATGTTTAACTGATAACTAGATAATGATTCTTTAATGCAGAATAAATACTTAAAAGAATCGTAAAGAATCGTAAAAAACTTGATGCCTAAGAAAACATACCTCCAGCCATTGATGCTACTCACACTCCTCCCCTGTAGATTGTTGGCAAGAAAACACCACCACCAACTACTGCAAACTATAGAATCCTTCTTGTCTGTTGCGGTCTGTGCTATAGTGGTCTTGTGGATATTCGCAACGCAATCCAGTTCGGAATTCATGCAATTTTTAAGAAGAAGACAAGCACCCAACTGCTAATGAAGTCCGTCAAAATTTGGAGCAAGAGGAATGATTGGACGGAAAATCATGCGCATAAAATCTGCTTTCAAGAAATAAAACTCTGCTTTATGGCACATAATTTCTTCCAATACGTTGTTAATAGCCAAGATATTGTCCTTTACGGAATTCGAACCCACCAATAAAAAGCACGAGATCTGAAACGTATAATGCCCACGGGTGGATGAATTCACAATGGAGAGAGGGTTTTTCCACAGATCTCTGCCGAGTGAGCGAGGAACCAGATAGAATCGCTTCAAGAGCATATTCAAACGATAAGAAAACCAATTGACATGGAATTCACTGGCCAGAAAAATCACTACACAAATCTCTCATCCATGTGGCTCTTTCAAGATCAACTCACTCTAACTTGATGGTGTAAAGCTGAAGGGGATTGAGTTAGTGAGCTTGGGGACCAAACATAAGTATTTATAGCTAAGCTTCCATCAAACTTTTGTTGGCTATGTGTCAAGTGTTCCACAAATCATGGTAGAGAACTGCAGAGGGAGTAATGGACCACTCCAGGAGCTCCCAACAAGAAATTAATTAACTGAAGATAGTTTCCGTAATTGAAGGAAATAACTGCAGTTGGTTCCCGTAATTTAAGGAAATGACTGCAGTTGATTTCGAGATTATCGGCAGTCGTTGGGAGAGGGAGCTTAACATTCTCCCACTTGGTCCATAACTCCAATCTTAATGTCTCATCTTAAACCCATTGAAAATCTGTATTAAGTAATAGATATATGAATCATGGCGATAAGTCCTCTAATGACGAGTATTATCTTCCATGTATTACTATGTATTTATTTCTATT